>LR551547.1:0-99126 GCA_900536415.3 Caenorhabditis sp. 38 MB-2015
TCGAAAAATATATCCAGAATTATTTTCAGTACATAAACTTCGAGTTCGACGTCTCTGCACAGCTCCGAATTGAATCAGAATCTCTAATCAAACTTCGCGTTAGAACTGAAGAATTTATAAAAGACAAAAGGTTCAGTTTAGTATACGAACCTCAAGTTGTCACAAATCCAACAGCCTGTCAAGATCTATCAATTTTTGAGATTTGCTCATGTTTAGGTTTTTGATTAATCATTTTTAGTGGATTTTGAGAATACGGGTGCTGTTTTAATGAAGCTTTTGAATCTGTTTGAATGTAACGGTTAATTTAGAACCCTGAAAAATGATTTTGTTCGGTTTTTTGAAAAAAAGAAGTAATAAGCCATAAGTGTGTGTTTGTTCGTCGCCGTGTTTGCACACTTGCATTTTATTCGACGTGCATTTATTTTTATTTTTTTGAAGAAAAAAAGTGTTTCGCCTTGATTTCTATGGTTTATTTGTTGAATAAGGGTAGGTGAGTTTGACAAAGAGTTTATAAGCTATAACAAAACATCCGTTATTCTAGGTTAACGAAGATTTGACGAGGAAAATGTGATTTTGGAGCAGCCAAACTGGTAAGTATTTTAAAAAAATCTATTCTGTAAATCCCTTTTCGCACCCTCATATTTTTATGTAAAAAAAATTCTCAAATGTTCAACAAAAACAAGATTCATTAACACCCGTATTTTTCGAGAAAATAATCACATAACAAAAAAAAATAAATTACAAATTTAAACATGAGCAAATTTCAAAAATAGAAAGATATTGACAAGTTGACGAGTAGGGATTCAAGATAATGCGCGGTTCGTAGACTAGACTGAACTTCTTGCCCTTCACAAACTTCTCGGTTCGAACGTGAAGTTTTATCCGAGATTCGGATTCCATTTTGAACTGCGCAGAAACGTCGAACTCGAAATTGATGAACTGAAAACAATTTGGGATTTTTCTGAAATTCATTAGAATTTTAAGCAACACCGTAAGCTAAAATTCTCATCGATATTGATATATCATAGGGAAAAAAATATAAGTCATTTTCTACGCTGTTCTTTGCAGGAGAGATCAACGACACTCCGCTCGCCCATACTTTAGCGCTAAATAAAAAAAAGGAGGTACTTCAAATTTCGATAATGATAATACTTCAAATTTCGATAATGATAAATGCTGAAATTTCAGACCAAAAGTGTGTTATTTCATTGCAAAATATTTCGAGCTTAAACCCTGAAACCCCAGTACCCTCACATAGTTCCTTTTCCAGAAGCAAATAACCGCTCTCCAAAACTGGCTCCAGGAGCACAACCTTGACCAATGCATCAATCTTGAAACCCCTAAAAATTGAATCGAAAATCGAGCCAATGAGCCTGAACCATCTAAGTCGACACGGGCCTACAGACCAAGACCAATTTGACGATTTTAGCGGATATTAGGAAAAAGCCTGCTATAAATGATGTGAGTTCTAGAATACAGTCTGATGTTTTTTTATTATTTTCAGTACATCAACTTTGAGTTTGATATATCTGCGCAGCTCCAAATCGAATCAGAAGATCGGATAACACTTCGAGTGAGGACCGAAGAATTTGTGAAGGAGAAGAAGTTCAGCGTCGTCTACGAACCTTGGGTCAATTTTTGAGCTATGTTCATGCTTTTTCTTCAGAGGATCTTGATGTATTTATTGATTGAAATCAGCACTATACTATATTATATATTAAAATACTGAAAAAAAAAGTAAGAAAATGGTTTAATTGAGCATCTATAAGTGCCTATGTATCATCAAACTTTTATCGATTGAGGATGAATGGGATGATAAGAGAGATCAATGAGACAAAAGCAGGGGCCGAGTTACAGTATTCACCTTTGCAGAAGAAGGATTCACCTGAAACAACAACGTTATATCTATGGGTTACTGTAGTCTAGATACAGTACCTTTGACCTTGGCGTTTTGCACCCAATAGAGTTCAACATCCAATTCGCGAACTTTCATTGAGGCGTCTTCTTCCTTAGTTGGCACACATCCTTTGACCATTACATTGTGAGCTGGAAAATGAACAGGAGTACTGTAGGTAAGAGGTACTGTAGATGAGGCTTACTGAGGTCCTCCAATTTGAAGCAGGCTCCTTTGCAGCAGGTCTGGCCGGATCTACAGTTTTCCATGTCTCGACCCATGCAAGAGTAACAGGAGAAACCGCCGCCTCTTGTTGTGCAGTTTTGGTCGGCGCATTCGATGCCTGGAATGGAGAGTACTGTAGGGGCTTGGGGTACTGTAGATCAGGGGCTTGGGGGTACTGTAGATCAGGGGCTTGGGGTACTGTAGATCAAGGGCTTGGGGGTACTGTAGGGGGTTGATAAGATTACTGTGGTTGGCTTCCATGAGGGAAATGGTACTATATATTTCGATAAGGAGAATCGTTCAAAAAGCTCATTTTTAGTGATTTTTTTTTTGCAGAACCCAGGGAAAGTACAGTAGTCCTAGGTACTGTAAGTCTACAGTACTTGGCCCCCCTTTTCGAAATTTCTTCAAAATTGAAAAAATAAAAACTTAATCCGGAACTACACGAATTTCCGGTTCCGATTTGGCCCCGAAAAAAAAGAGCACACCAAAAATCAAATATGTATGTATGTGTTGCATATTTTAGGACCCCTTTTTCCCCCCAAAAACGAACCTGCCAAAAAGACGACTAAAAGTACCAGAATACTAGTAGATGTTGAGAGCTCCATAATTCTGCTGAAAAATAAATTCTGAAACTTTTTTTTGAAGTATACATTGAAAATGAGAAGGAAATGAGTGGCTGAAGAAGAACAACTGCTCTTCAAGGGGAAAGAGGGGTTAAAAAACTGAAATCGGATATTTTACACGCTTTTTTCAGCATTTTTTAAAGATGATTAATGGATTTTTCAGATCTTCAACGTTTCAAAAAATCTGTTTCAAGACATTTTGGGATTTTAGATCGATCGATTGCAAATCAATTTGCTAAAATACAAAAATACAAAATATGCTTTTTTTTCTAGCTAAAAAAAATACAATTTTTAAATTTATAGGGGTCGAAAAATATGAAAAAGAGTCCTAAAATGATAAACTTGGGTCTTAAAAACGGGTTCCGAAATTAAAAAGCATTTTATTTTACCTATTTGACCTAAATAACACGGAACTATCCCTACCTAGCCTGAATAACACGATATTTTCCCTAACTGATCTAAAAATACACGGTATTCTACCTACTTGACTTAAAAAACACGGTATTTTACCTATCTAACCCACATAACACGGTATTTCACCTACCTAACCAAAAATACACAGTATTTTACTTACCTGACCTAAATAACACTAAATTTTGCCTAACTGACCTAAATAACACGGTATTTTACCTAACTAACGTGAATAACACGGTATTTTGCCTATTTTACTCAAATAACACGGTATTTCACCTTTTTGTCTTAAAAAACACGGTTTTTTACCTATTTTTCTTAAATATCACCATATTCTCCCTACTTGAACCAAATAACACGGTAGGAATTTTTCCCACCCAACCAAAAATACACGGTATTTTTCCTACTTGACCATAATAATACGGTTTTTCAGACTAAGTAGGAGAAATTTCGTGGTATTTTCGTCAATCATGGTAATTTCAGTGTTTTTTTTAAATACCCGGTCATTTTTTACCCTAACCAGGATAAAAATCAGTTTTTTTCTAGATCAAGCAGGTAAAATACCGTGTTAATTAGGACAGGGTGGGTAAAAATTGGTCGTTTTCAGGACAGGTTCTAAATTACACGCTATTTTACCTACCTTCTCAAAATAGGGGATTTCAAACAAAAATTTCGACCCTATGCGATATTAATTTTTGGGCCATAATTTTTTTTTCGAAAAAAACCAGCTAAATATACGTTTCAATTTTTCAATAACTCAAAATTTTGGTGTAGTAACGCAATTCTTAAAATCCACAGTATCCATTTTTATTTGCTCAAAACTCATATTTCAATAGCTCAAAAAAAAACACTGGGCTCATTTTTTGAGCCCATAAAAATATATAATTTTTATCATCAAAAAACTAGGCGAGCCAAAAAATAAATAAGAAAAATGTTACACCAAAACTCCAAAAATGGAGCAAAAACAGAAAATCGATGATGAAGAGAGGAGGAGAAAAAGAAGAAGAAGAAGAAGTTGTTGTTGTTGTTGTGCTCCAACAGCTTCTTCTTTTGGCTCAGGATGGGGCGAGAGAGTGAGAGGGTGCAGAGAGGCAGACAGAGAAGGGAGGGCAAATCGGATTTGGTAAAACATTTTTGCGCAAGTTGAGTTTATTTTTGAAAAATAGAAATAAAGTTGAGATGGATAGCAAACTGCCGAAAAAAGCACGGAATTTTGACTGATTTCGAAAAATAACATGATAGTTACTAAAAAAACTAAAAACCGAACATAAAACAGAAAAAGTAGGTGAAATGCCGTGTTATTTAGGTCAGGTAGGCAAAATATCGTGTTATTTAAGTCAGGTAGGTATAATACCGTGTATTTTTGGTTAGGTAGGCAAAATTCCGTGTTATTTACGTCGAGTAGATAAAATACCATGTTATTCATGTCATCTAGGTGAAATACTATGTATTTTTGGTTAAGTAGGTAGAATACCGTGTTTTTCAGGTCTGGTAGGTAAAATACCGTGTATTTTTAGTTAGGTAGGTGAAATTCCGTGTTATTTACGTCAAGTAAGTGAAATACAGTGTTATTTAGGTCATGTAGGAAAAATAAAGTGTTATTCAAGTCAGGTAGGTGAAATTTCGTGTATTTTTTGGTTAGGTAGGTAAAATACCGTGTGATTTACGTCAAGTAGGTAAAATACCGTGTTTGTTACATCAAGTAGGTAAAATATAGTGTTATTTACGTCGAGTAGATAAAATACCATGTTATTCATGTCATCTAGGTAAAATACTATGTATTTTTGGTTAAGTAGGTAGAATACCGTGTTATTCAGGTCTGGTAGGTAAAATACCGTGTATTTTTAGTTAGGTAGGTGAAATTCCGTGTTATTTACGTCAAGTAAGTGAAATACAGTGTTATTTAGGTCTGGTAGGTAAAATACAATATATTTTTGGTTGGGTAGGTAAAATGCCGTGTATTTTTAGTTAGGTAGATGAAATATCGTACTATTCAGGTAAGGTAGGAAGAATTCCGTGTTATTTAGGTCATGTAGGAAAAATATAGTGTTATTTAAGTCAGGTAGGTGAAATTTCGTGTATTTTTTGGTTAGGTAGGTAAAATACCGTGTGATTTACGTCAAGTGGGTAAAATACCGTGTTTGTTACATCAAGTAGGTAAAATATAGTGTTATTTGAGTCAGGTAGGTGAAATATCGTGTATTCTTAGTTAGGTGGGTAAATTACCGTGTATTTTTGGTTAGGTAGGTAAAATACAGTATTTTTCTCACCCGTTCCTAATTAACACGGTATTTTACCTACTTGATCTAGAAAAAACTGATTTTTATCATGGTTGGCCCAAAAATGCCCTGATGTTAAAAAAAAAAACACTGAAAGTACCCTTCCTGACCAAAATAACACTTTATTTTTCCTACCTAGTCTAAAAAATCACCCAATTCCTCCTACCTCACATAAATGACACCACAAGCCAAAAAAAAAACATTCGAAAAATCACAAAAAATTTTCAACCAGAAAATGTAAACAATTCATCTATATGTTTAGATATTAGTCATTTTCTCCTAAACAAAAAAAATATGAAAAAAAATTGATCGGTGAAAATGAACATGTTCCTTTAAATGTATTGATTTATTTACAGACAAATTTTCAGCCAACAAAAAAAGAAGAAAATGAGCATTTCAATTAGCGATAACAATCCGATCCGATTGCTGAATTCGATGTCGAAGTTCCTCTTTCAAAACCGCCGAATCTTTCACAATATTCTGACTTGGCACAGTTGGGATAATTTTCTCTGCTTCAACTTGCTCCGGAGTGGCGTAGGCTAGGATAAATCTAGAAAGAAAATGCACATTTTCCGTGACACATAAAATATTGATGAGTTTACCTTCCTTCCACCTCAATTTTGCATACCAAATCGCGTTTGAAATGAATTTTTTGCGAAAAGTCTTCATATGAGACGACGGTTTCGAATTGGGTGTTGAAGATTTTCTCGGAATGTTTCTGGAATTTTTTTTTCAGATTAATTTCAGAATTTTAATTTCTATGAGTATCTGAGTATACCACAACGATGAGATCGACTTAAATGTTCAAAATTTTGAGTTATTCGATTTTTGAAACGTATTCCTAATTGGTTCAATTTTTTACTCATTATTAGAACCTAGTTTTGTTACATAATGTTAGGCACTGAATTTTGAATTTTCTGATCAAGAATGTTATTTAAAAATTTGGATGTGAAAATTCTGCAAAAATTTCTATATGAAAATGATGAGAAGGTACTGCCAAAACATGCACCTTTTGACTAAAAATCATCACAGCTTTGTCAATTTTCAATATTTTTGAATTCTGATTTCACCATCAAAATCAGCTCAAAATTTTGAACAAGAATGTTATTTAAAAATTTGGATGTGAAAATTCTGCAAAAATTTCTATATGAAAATGATGAGAAGGTACTGCCAAAACATGTACCTTTTGACTAAAAATCATCACAGCTTTGTCAATTTTCAATATTTTTGAATTCTGATTTCACCATCAAAATCAGCTCAAAATTTTGAACAAGAATGTTATTTAAAAATTTGGATGTGAAAATTCTGCAAAAATTTCTATATGAAAATGATGAGAAGGTACTGCCAAAACATGTACCTTTTGACTAAAAATCATCACAGCTTTGTCAATTTTCAATATTTTTGAATTCTGATTTCACCATCAAAATCAGCTCAAAATTTTGAACAAGAAGTTTATTTAAAAATTTGGATGTGAAAATTCTGCAAAAATTTCTATATGAAAATGATGAGAAGGTACTGCCAAAACATGTACCTTTTGACTAAAAATCATTACAGCTTGGTCAATTTTCAATATTTTTGAAATCCGGTTTTACCATTCGAATCAGCTTGAAATTCTGATCAAGAATGTTATTAAAAAATTTGGATGTGAAAATTCTGCAAAAATTTCTATATGAAAATGATGAGAAGGTACTGCCAAAAAATGTACCTTTTGAATAAAAATCATCACAGCTTGGTCAATTTTCAATATTTTTGAATTCTGATTTCACCATCGGAATCAGCTCAAAATTTTGAACAAGAAGGTAATTTAAAAATTTGGATGTGAAATTTCATCAAAATTTTCTATATGGAAAGTGTGAGAAGGTAACTGCCAGAAGATATACATTTTGAATAAAAATCATCACAACTTGGTCAATTTTGAATATTTCTCAAATCTGATTTCAGCTTCAGAATCAGCGTAAAATTCTGCATAAGAAAGGTCTATTCAAAATGTGGATGTAAAATTTCTTCAAAATTGTCAATTTGGGAGAAGAACACGAGAATGTATATAAATTAGGGGAACTGCCAAAAGATATACATTTTGAATAAAAATCATCACAACTTGGTCAATTTTCGGTATTTCTCAAATCTGATTTCAGCATCAGAATCAGCGTAAAATTCTGCATAAGAAAGGTCTATTCAAAATTATCCAGTCCTAGAAGACCAGAGTCCACCAGAAATCAAAGATTCAAAAAAAAAAAACAGTTTTACAAATTTTTTGAAAATATATTAATCCAATTTTTGAAACCTATCCTTACCTGCAAAGTATTGGCAATCCTCTGCACATTACACAGACTTCCCTTGGTCTTTCTAGTCTCCTCAAACGACGCCGTCATCAATTCATTCAACATCAAACTACAACAAACATATCCTGCAAAAAAACTACCGTAATCTCAGATTCCCTTCGAGACCCTAGCTTACCACTGGGATTATAGAAGCAAGAAGGCAATGGGAATGTGGTGTTTCCTTGACCACGTTTACCATAATAATATTGGCCGACAAAGGATTCATCGAATTTCTGAAAGTACTGTACTTTTCAAGGTTACTGTAGAAGGGTGATCAACTAATCAAATATCATTAATCGTTTGTTGCAAACAATGTTAATCTGATTAATGGGTGTGAAAGTGAAATGTTACACACACAAAAATAGGTATATTGAAGTTCATGATGTTTATTTGATTAGTTGAAAGAAGAAGGGAGGTCTACAGTAACCTAGATCATGAATTTGGGAGTTTGATGGGACCCTTGTGTATAAACTAGAGACTTTAGAGTATAATTTAGGGACCCTAATGTATAGTTTTAGAACCCTAGTGTATAATTTCGGACCCTAGTTTATAATTTTGGGACTCTAGTGTAGATATTTAGAACCCCAGTGTACAATTTGGGGACTTAGGTGTATCATTTTAGAACCCTAGTGTATAATTTCGGACCCTAGTTTATAATTTCGGGACTCTAGTGTAGATATTTAGAACCCCAGTGTACAATTTGGGGACTTAGGTGTATCATTTTGGGACCAAATTGTATAATTTCGGACCCTAGTTTATATTTTTGGGACTCTAGTGTAGATATTTAGAACCCCAGTGTACAATTTGGGGACTTAGGTGTATCATTTTGGGACCAAATTGTATAATTTCGGACCCTAGTTTATAATTTTGGGACTCTAGTGTAGATATTTAGAACCCCAGTGTACAATTTGGGGACTTAGGTGTATCATTTTGGGACCAAATTGTATAATTTCGGACCCTAGTTTATATTTTTGGGACTCTAGTGTAGATATTTAGAACCCCAGTGTACAATTTGGGGACTTAGGTGTATCATTTTGGGACCAAATTGTATAATTTCGGAACCTAGTGTAGATATTTAGAACCCCAGTGTACAATTTGGGGACTTAGGTGTATCATTTTGGGACCAAATTGTATAATTTCGGAACCTAGTGTACAATTTTGTACCTCTTATGTACAATTTTGGGACCTAAATGTACAATTTTGGAACCCTAATGTATCACGTTGGAACCCTAGTGTCTAACCTTGGAACCCTTATGTATAATTTTGGGACCTAGATGTATCATTTTGGGACCTAGTTGTATCGTTTTGGAACCAAATTGTATAATTTCAGAACCCATGTGTATCATTTTGGGACCTAGATGTATCATTTTGGGACCTAGTTGTATCGTTTTGGAACCAAATTGTATAATTTTAGAACCCTAGTGTATCATTTTGGAACCCTAGTGTATATTTTTGGAACCCATGTGTATCATTTTGGAACCTAGGTGTATCATTTTGGGACCTAGTTGTATCGTTTTGGAACCAAATTGTATAATTTTAGAACCCTAGTGTATCATTTTGGAACCCTAGTGTATATTTTTGGAACCCATGTGTATCATTTTGGAACCTAGATGTATCATTTTGGGACCTAGTTGTATCGTTTTGGAACCAAATTGTATAATTTTATAACCCTAGTGTATCATTTTGGAACCCTAGTGTATATTTTTGGAACCCATGTGTATCATTTTGGAACCTAGGTGTATAATTTTGGGACCTAGTTGTATCGTTTTGGAACCAAATTGTATAATTTTAGAACCCTAGTGTATCATTTTGGAACCCTAGTGTATATTTTTGGAACCCATGTGTATCATTTTGGAACCTAGGTGTATCATTTTGGGACCTAGTTGTATCGTTTTGGAACCAAATTGTATAATTTTAGAACCCTAGTGTATCATTTTGGAACCCTAGTGTATATTTTTGGAACCCATGTGTATCATTTTGGAACCTAGGTGTATCATTTTGGGACCTAGGTGTATCGTTTTTGGACCTAGGTGTATCGTTTTGGGACCCTAGTGTATTATTATAGGACCTAGGTGTATCGTTTTGGGACCTAGGTGTATAGTTTTGGGATCCTAGTGTATCGTTTTAGAACCCTAATGCATAATTTTGGGACCTAGGTGTATCATTTTGGGACCAAATCGTATATCTTTAGAACCTAAGTGTATAATTTGGGGACCCTAATGTACAATTTTAGAACCCTAGTGCATTATTTTGGAACCCATTTGTATCATTTTAGTACCCAAATCCCGCGGTTTTCACCTCCAAAAGCTTGGTTGTTAACTTTGTCATGTTACATATACAGTACATCCAAAACTACAGTACCCCCACATACACACGAAAAAGCTTACCGGTGTCTCCACAGCCTCCGCTGGGAAGTAGGCTTCTAGCGGTAACGGCTCCTCAGGTTGCACCCTGCAAAAACCCTGGATTAGTAAAGGACATATATGTACATAGCGGACACCCTCACCATTGTGGCGTTGTTGGTGGCAACGAGGTTAGGGTTAGTGTTGGCGGGATGCTGACAGTAGTAGTAGTAGTAGTTGGGGTAGTTTCGATATATCTTACAGTCGTGGTGGTTGGTGGTGGAGCTTGGGTGGTGGTTGTGGTGGTGGTGGTGGTGGTAGTGGTTGGCGCCACGTATCTCACTGTGGTGGTGGTGGTTGGCGTCACGTATCTTGTAGTTGGCGCCACATACTTCACAGTCGTTGTTGGCGCCACGTAGGGCACAGTTGGCGCCAATGTGGTGGCGATTGGCGCAATATATGGTGCAACTGTAGCTGGTGGAGCAGGGATTCTTCTTGGTACCGCAGTGGCCACCACCGGTGCGATATATTTTGGGCGTGGCGTCACCAAGGTAACATATCCGATATGACGTGGTGCATTTGTCTGGAAAGTCGAACTGTAGGTATACTGTAGATTAGGGATGTAAATCCGGGCAAACGGGCGGCCCTTTCGCCCGCTACAAGAAATGCCCGTCTGCCCGTTCGCCCGTTGGTGATCAAAATTAGTTTTCTAGGCCACCTGAAAAACTTTCTAGGTCAAGTTTGGTCTTCTAGGCCACGATAAACACATTCTAGACCATCAGTTTTGGTTTTCTGGGTTAGATTTGGTTTTCTAGGCCACAATATACACTTCCTAGGCCATCAGTTTTGGTTTTCTAGGCCACCTAATACACTTTCTCGGAATTCTAGTCTTTCATATTTGGTTTTCTAGGTCATTTAATACACTTTATAGACCATCATTTTTGGCTTTCTAGGCCATGTATGGTTTTCTAGGCCACGATATACACTTCCTAGGCCATCAGTTTTGGTTTTCTAGGTCGTATTTGGGTTTCTAGGCCATTTTTGGTTTCCTAGGCCATCTGATACATTTTAAAGGTCAGAGGTGGTTTTTTATAATCCTAAACTGTTTTTTACGGCAAACGGGCGCGGGAAATCGGGCGATTTTTTTACTAGCTTACTGTGGGTATATATGTCTTACTGTAGGTTAACATAAGTCTTACTGTAGGTGACCTATATTCACTTACAATTATCAAACGTGGAGTCGGTGTGGTCATGTACACAGGCGGTCTCTGGGCGGGATTCTGAAAAGGTTTGGCTTGAAAAAAAGGATTCAGAGGAGTACTGTAGTTACCAGTACACGTTGCTGTACACGTGGCACCAAAACTGGCTGTGGACGAAGGTCATAACGTGGATATTGTGGTGCAAGTTGGGGTGCCACCTGAGGCCGAGAGTACTGTACCACTTGTTGTGGTGCGTATTGTTGAGGAGGGTATACTTGAGGAGCTTGTGGATAGTATACTTGTTGGACCTGTTGTTGTGGTTGTGGAGGGTAGTACTGTGGCTGCACTTGTTGCTGGTAGGGAGGGTACTGTATATATTGGCGCTTCTCTCTGGGGCGCGAGGATTCATAGGGGTCTAGGACAAGATCACTAGGAAGGTCGATTTGGAAGTGTTTTGGCTTGATGGATCGGATTGTCTCGTTCTTTAGAACTTCTGAAATCTCATTTGGACTACAAAAAAATTAACTAAATATATACCTTCACCAAATACAGTACCACAAAATAGCAAAAAAGCGGAATAAAAGAACAGCATGATGTTGCGCATGTGTCGAGACGAGTGGCTTTTCCCCCCTTTGCGCGGCGCCACACACACTTAACCTTCGGCAAAATGACGCGCCCATTATTGTATTGTGTAATTTTTTTGGTTTAGCATTGTGATCATCAACGAATTAGCAGGGAAAAGGGAATTTGTGAATTTTTTAAACTGTCTGTGTTAGGATTTCTGTGTTGTGCTGTGTCTTTGGCTAATCTCATTCACTTTTTTGATTTTTCCAAAATAAAAAAAGAAAATAAAAAATCGGTGGGCGTGGCCTCAAAGAAAAAAGAGCACACAATTTTGAGAGGCGCAGACGTGTGTGCAAACACCGTGGCGAGAAAATGCAGAGTTCCTTGAATAAAAAGTTTTATTTTTTATTTTTTTTTCGCAAAAAATTCGGGAAAAACCAAGGATTTCAACACCAGGAGGTAAGATTTTTACTATCTAAAAATTAATCTGTCTCATTGTTTCGTGATTTATTACACCGTTGCAACCTTCAAACCTTATTATGCGTCGGTAAATTTGTGAAGATGAAAATTGAGATAAGAGTCTGTTCCAAACATGACAAAGAAGAACTTTGCTGCGGATAAGTTGATTGAATTTTAATTTAAAACATGCTTCTCTGTGAATGTATCTATTATGAACGAAAATTATTACAATATAAGTATATTTCATTCTTTGTGACGAATAAGAAACGTTCAGAGGTCAAGAGATAACCAATAAATTGATATATTGCTTGTCATGTCTATAAGAATTGATATAAAATTGCAAAAATTGTTCTGTAATTCAGAAAAATAGAAAAATGTGGATTTTTAAAATCAAATAAATGAAATAATCTAGATTTTTAATAGAATAAACCTATAATGCTGTCAAACTGACATGAATGTATAGTTTAAAAGTTGAAATTGCTATTTTCAAAGTTCAATTCTGAAACCCACAAAGTAGTTTCTCTGAAAAATCCGTTTCGAAATCCATAAAATCACATTTTCCCACTTTTCAGACTTGTTTGTTACGAAATTTCGAGTTTATTTCTCCCATGGCTAATTACACCCTCACACTAAGCAAACAAAATTACTTTGTTTTCATATTTTGCGAAAGAAACTTCAGATTTTGTAGCACACAGCACATTTTTCTCACTCCATTTAAAATCTACTTCAAAATCTCTTCATTGTTCTCACGAAAACTCCCCTCATGATCGATGTTGACCAATTTAATCTCTCCAACCCACCAAACATGCTCTATTGCTAATTATTTCTTCTCCGAATCTCTGCGTCTCTCTAGTTATACCATTGGAGAAGAGCAAAAGCAACAAAATTGTTCGCTCATTTATTTTTAATTTAAAATTTTGTGTTCATTCTTTGTCTCAAGTTTCGGAAATTTTCATTTTGATGAAGGGAAATGGTTAATATGAAATTATAATTGTTTTCAATTTTTAAAATTCGAAATTTTATTTTGGAGAAATGATTTTTCATTTTATAGAACCTCCCTTGAGAAAAAAAAATATTTACTGAAAAGTTCAAGTTTCAATCAAAGTTGATCATACAGTTAAAATTAAAAATTAAAATTCAAGGATATTTTTGAATTCCAGTAACCTAAATTCGAAAATCATGAGCTTAAATTGAAAGTTTTAATATTCCGAAGTTTTTAAAAAATTTATTTTGTGAGTTTTTTTCTGAAAAATTGATATATTTACAAAAAAGTTCAGTTTTAGACAAATAAATATAATTTTCACTTCAAATATTTGAAAAATTATGACTGCAGATTCTAACAATTTTATAGAAAAAAACCTAGAATTCCGCGCTCAAAACTGAATTTTCCTTGTCGATTCACATTTTTTTGCAATCCAGGGCTCACAAAAAGCTCCAAAAAATATTTTTGAGCTCTATTACCATGTTATTAGTCCTACTATCTCCCATCATCAGCAAAAATATAATAATAAAAGCATATATATCTATTTTTTTTATGTCTCCACTCACATTATCTTCCATTTTTCATTTTACAACAACCTAATGGATTTTCGAACCGAAAAAAAGATGAAAAAATGTATATTTTGTTCCGTTCCTCTTCCCTCTTCTCTATTCTTGCCTTCTTTGTCGATTTCTGGAGCCACAGCTATCTCCTAACTCTGTGTCTCTTTTCATTTTTGCTCGGTTCGCTGCCACCAAGAGCAATTGGTGTACATATATAAATTACATCCATTTTTTATTCATTACATTGTGTGTATTTTTTCAAGTAATTAGTTGGTTTTTCGAAGCAGTATCTTTTTGAAACTTGCTCTTTTTTTGCTCAATTGCACACGAAATTTTGTAATTGTTTCCGATCGGGATACGAGACGTCTACCATCTCTCTATATGTCGTCATATTGCCTATTTTTAGAAAATGTTTATCACTCACTCACATAACAATTTTTACGATAGCTCAGCTCGTTGTTTGGAGCTCATTTAAAGGACTTCTTGGAAAAATGAGCTCATCCTGGTAAGAGCTCATTTTAGTGGCTCTTGAGTCTTGAAATTCGGTGCGCAGTATTGATTTTTTGAAGCAGAATTTTAATCCATAATTTTGGTTTTGTTCCCAATATTTCAATCATTTCGGCGTTTTTTTCAAAATTTTTGAATTAAAAAATGTGAAATTCGCAGGGCAAAATTTAAAAATTTAATTTTTGAAAAATAATTTATAAGTTTTGACCTTGTTTTGAAAGCAAGGTTTTTCAGAATTTCAAATGATGGCTCGCAGATTTTAAAATTTGAATTTAGCTTACATTTTCAGTGAATATTTTAGCCGCGCTATTTCAAAATTTGAATTTCGCGCTGGTTTCCAAAATTGCAAAGTTTTCCCGCTAAAATTCAAATCCTGGTGTACAGTTTTCAAAGTTCAGAATTTTAACCCAAATTTAATTTTTGTTTAATATTGCAAAATTTAAAGTGTTGCTCGGTTTTTAAAAAATATGCTTTCATTCTTTTCGTGAATGTATCTTCAGAAATTCACATTTATTAGAGCTTTTTTTCAAAATATCCTCCATGTTTTGAATAATTCAAATTCACACAGTTTTTTTCCTAATAATGAGCTCATCCATGCTCAAACTAACCTTTGTAACCCCCTAAATAGGTTAACCTAGTAATTTTCCGAAAATTCTCTTTCCCATTTTGAGCTTTTTGTGCGCTCAAAATTCTCCCGTATTACATATATTTGCTGTTTGATCTATTAACCGATGCGAGTTTTTTCCTCTTTCAATATTCACTTCCATACAAACATGTTCTTTAGTCACTCAATGGAATTTTCCCGGAATTTTAGATGTCTCGAAAAAAGTATCAATTTTAATCCAATAATGCAATTTTCACCATTCGATATAATTGTTTTATTTTTGAAATTACACAATTTTTCATATAAAAAACAACAACAACAACAACAAAAGTACTTTTTCTATTCGAGCCCTATTTATTTTTATTGAAAAATAAATGGAAATTTAATTTATAGTCGCAGAATAATTATATTAATTGAAAAAAAAACGAGGAAGAAGATACAATGACGTAGGTTGGTATGTAATAAAATAAAAAATTTGAATTTGTGGAAAAAAATGCTGGGAAAAATCCCGTGACTTTGCAAGAACTCCAAGCTTTTTTTTGGAATCGCAATTATTTTCGAGTTTTTTGTTCAATATAAGGTGTGTGATGTTTGAACAAATTTTATTTTTCAAGTTTTTGGCGATTCGGAGCACTGAGTGATTTTTTGGCTCTTTTTCGAAAAATTGGAAAATTTATGAATGAAATTAACATTCTGGCAGAAACATTGACCGAAAACATTGAAAATCGAAATTTGAACCCGAATTTCTGTAAAATTAGAATAATTTCAAGTCTGAAACTATTCTTTTCCAGAATTTCAGGTGGGTAGTATTTTTTTTCGAGAAAATCAAACTTGACCGGTTTTTTCAGCACAATTCCAGATTTTTTAAAAATTAGCCAAAAAAATTGAAAATTTTGAATTGAGATTTTAGCAAAATTAAAAAAATTACAATCTGAAACTATAGTTTTTCAGAAATTCAGCTTGAAAAATAAACTGAACGTTAGAAATTCAGCTTTTCTTGTTGAATTTCAATCTTAAAGTGATATTTTTTGGCCTAATTACAGCTCGAGAGTCATATATTTTTTAATGCGAGAGATTCTCTTCGAATTTTTGAAACCTCAGCGCAAAAAAAACTATTCAATCAAAACTCGGATTTTTGGCTCGGGCTCCAGAATTTTGATTTCCCTCGCTTTACTTGGAGCTATTTTTTGTCCCAAAAGTTCAATCGACATTCATTGTCAAACTCTGATATCTAAAATAGCTTGTTTTCGTCGAAAAACATATTTCCTTTTAGGACAAAACGGACAGTACTTTTGTTTATCTCCTACTTCTTTAAAAAGTGCTTTTTGTTAAGAGCCAAATTTGGCTCAAAAATTCAGTTTCCCAATCCAAAAATGATGTTTTCAATCGCTCAAGTTGTTTACAATTATCCACTCCAATTTCCATGTCAAAAAAATGGGTCTAGTTGCCACAAAAAAAAAAAATAAAATTAGAAGAGAACAAAGTTCAGAAGAGAATAATCTTCAAAACTAGTTCCAACTAGAAAAAATGCATGTACATGGTAACAAAAAGAACCTTTGTTTTGTATCAAAAAGTGATCATCGTGCTCAGGTGGCTCATGAAAGAGTAACAATCGAATCGGATTTATTACACCTCACCTAGTTCGTTTTTTTTTCCTCGTGGAAATTTTTTTGGAGCAGGCTCAGAGCAAGATAAATGTGACAAGTGTTTTTTTTTTCATTGCTTTCGTTGTGTGTTGGCTGAAAATTGGATGCACAATTTTTGTGCTATTTTCGAGATGGAAATTAAACGAATATATATCCTATTTGAAATGTGTGTGGGCTGTTTTTCTTTTGAAAATGTCATATTTTCACCAAAAAAAAGTTAAGAAAATGGATTTTCTATGCATTTTTCGATTTTCAATGATTTTTTGGTAATTGAGTGTCAATTTTCAGAGCCATCGCGTGACCAAAGCCTGAATTACTTGTCTGAAATTTCCAGAAATAGCGAAGTTCGATTGTTTCGTGCCTGAAATTCTTCGATTTCAGAGAAATCTTGATTTTCAGATAATATTCCCACAAAAACTTGTTTTTAGACATTGGTTTCTTGAGAAAAGTATAATAAGCTGAAAAACTTCTCTGAAATTCCCAAAAATAGTTTCTCTCGGTCGTTTCGTGTCTGAAATTCTTAAAATTCACCTGAAATTTTGGCTGAAATTCTGAAAACGTCGAGAAACTTCGATTTTTCCAAAAAATTCAGGTGGTTCAAGCTAAAACTCCCAGAACAAGGTTAATTTTTTCCGAAAAAAATGAATTTAAAGAGTTTTCAGTCATCGCGTGAAAAAAAACCTGAAATCGTTGTCTTAAACAGCGGTTTTCTGACTGAAAATCCATAATTTGCATATTTTGAACCAAAATTCCCTGAAAAAGTGGCGAAAATCTTTTTTTTTTCCGGATTTTACAAGTGAAACAACTCCTTATTCTTGTTCTGAAAATATTTGAAGCTGAAAATTGGATCTACCTATAAATATTGTATGAATACATCTCCAAGTTCCCTATCAAAAAATTCCTAACTTTGATTTTCGGCCTACTTTTGGATACTTGGAACTGAACCTTTCCTGGTTTTTCGTATTTTCTCCTTTGTTCATGTTTTCCGTTTTCCTGATTTATCAAGAGCCGCGAAATTGTGTTTTCCCTTTCTTCAAAAAAAAAAAAAAACTGTAATAAATTTTGGTTTTCTCCTCCCCCACTTGTCGAGAAAAAAAACACACTTTTTTTGTGAATTATTTCGACATCAAGTACAATTCTCATCGAATACATAGTTATTTACATCTTCTCTATGAATATTCTCATATTCAGACGTCAGAATACACGAAACTCGCTGATGATTGGTGTCAATTTAGGCTCCAGGAAGTTCTTCGCCTTCTTGATCTTTCGAATTTTTGCAAAAAAAGTTGGTCTTATCAAGCTTTTTTTCGGGAAAAAGGACTGAAATTTTGATTTCCCTTGAGAAAAGCCACCTTTCTTCTTCTTTTAGGGAACGTTGAACGTTGAATAATTTTTTTTGGACACGCCCATTGAGAAATTTTCAGTGGAAATGGGCGTGGTTCGGAAGCTTATTTTCTGTTTGTGTTGTTCTTCTGTTTCTGGGCGGAAGCTGTGTACTTCTCCTGGAGAAGTGAGGCGTATTCACTGCCAGAACATGAGAAATCTAGATGAAGCTTCAGAAAATCAAAATTTTTACCATTTTCCGGTCGTAATTGGAAGAATTTTGCTGAATTTTAACTTATATTTCAGGTTTAAACTTCAAAAAATTATATTTTCTAGCCTTTTTTCAAGTATTTCACTATTTTTGCTGAAATTCAAACAATATTCAGATGTCTATAACGTCACAAAATGATGTTAAAATCAGTTTTTGCTTCATATTCTAACGTAGACTTCAATCTGCAACATAGAAATTAAAGTTTTTAACTATTTTCAAGCTGAAATTTCAGATTTTCATTTTTTTTTTCAAAGTATTTCAATGTTTTCTGGAACGGTTTCAGAGTTACGAAGAACAAACTGATTTCGCAATATGATCTGAAACCCCGTGTTTCCTAATTGAAATCTTGTTCTGAGACATGAAATTTCATCATTTTGACCTGGAATTTACTCTGAAATTGAAGTTTTCAGCTGTTCTCAGAACGAAATTATCATATTTTGTTAATGAAAATCACTAAAAGCTCAAAAATATCATTTGTTTCTGGGTTTCATTTGTTTCTTCTTCGTGATGTTTGTGATTCAAACTTGAAAACCGGCTTCTGACCAATTTTTCATGTTTTTCAGACAAATATAACCTAAAAAAGTACAGGAACTTATTTTGACCTGTGAATTTTCAGAAGTGCTGCTGAAACTGATTTTAAGCTTTTAAAAATGCAATTTTAAAATCTGGCCCTAACTCTGATTCTCAAAATTTTGATCCAATTTCCTGTGTGTATTTTAAGAGAAAATATTAATCACACCAGATAACAGTTTTTTTTTTGTGATAAACGAGGGTCAAAAATTGATAAGATAGATTGATTAATGTTTCTTTCTCCTGTTTTTTTTCCAAAAAAATTTTTTCCAGGTTTTTTTCTTTTCAAAAAATAACAACCTATTGTTCTAGTGCAAAAAAGTATGAGAAGAATTTTCAATTTTTCGGGGGACCTTCTAAAAATATCACAGATTGCACTTGACATCTAGCTAGAGCCTCTCAACCAAATGTTATTGAAATTCGAGCCCCTCCCCCCAGAAAATCACAAAAAAAAAACAGATTATTTATGTAACCGGATGCCTCCCCCACCCACTAAACTCTCCTCTGGACTCTGAAATTGAACAAATTCCAGTCTAAGAAACTATATATGCTGCTCAATTACCATGTAATCGGATAGGTTTTGGTTTTTTGTTTTACTCTCTCGTTCCTTTTTGTTGTGTAATGTCGGGAATGAATGCAAAAATGTCACGTTTTTTTGTTTTTTGGCGGGAAAAGTTTGATAAGATTGTGTGTGTGTGTGTCACAAAAGATTAATTTTTATCTTTTGGAAATATTTTGGAGAAAAAAAAACGGAAGTTCAAGATAGGAATGTGCGCTCTAGTGTAGCGCTTTTTTTTGTGTGTGTGTGTACTTCTTTTGGAGAAGTGAGTGAAACCTAGATTTCAGGTTGAAACTTGACAAAATAAAAATTTCAGCTTGTTTCAGACTGAAACTTGTTATAAATTTCTGAAATGTTGTCCTTTTAACGTTTTTTAAAAGGGTTTATATATTTCTTCAGTAAAATTCCTAAAATTTCAGTTTTTTCCGAGATTTCACGTTCTCCGGAAATTGGAACAATTGAAAAATATGAATAAAAACGTATTTTAACTCTCCTGTGAAAAAATTTCAGAATTTTTCAACCATGAACTCAAAAAAAAAAAATGAAACTAGAAAGCTTTTTATTCTGAAAACCCTTCTTAAAATTTAACTTTAAAAAAGCTATGCTGAAAATCAGGTCCGAATTAGAAAAAACAGTGAAAAGCCCGAAATATAGTCCGGATTTCAAGAAAAACTGAAAATCTGTAGAAAAAGTAATTTTTAACTATTTTCAGGTAAGAATTGGATATATTTGCTGAAATTCTAACATGAATTTTCATTTTCTGTAAATATTTTCCCAGAATTTTTATTATATGAACTCTATAACTTGGAGTAATATTTTCTAAAAAATAATATTCTGAAAATCAGGTCCGAATAAAAAAGACCTCGAACAGTTTCGAATTCCAGTCCGGATTCCAAAAAGAATCAAAATTTATCTTCCGAAAGTGACAAAAATCCACATATTCCCCATTTAGCTCGCCCATTTTCATTTTCATATAGTTAGTGTCAACTTCAGCATAAATATAGTTTTTTAATTTCCGCCCAGAAATTCACCAAACCTTCATTTTCCCCGAAAATACTCACGTGACATCCTATTATACTCCACATCTATATTTTAACACAATTTATTTCTTTCAATTTCCATTTTTCGAAACACAATTTTTTCTTTTTCAATTTGTCGTCTGGCCTAGGTTTCCAAACCTTGACCGAGGTTCCGTCAAAATTGCATTTTTTTTTTCAAGCTCGAGAGTTGTTTGTTATTTGAAACCCCCAATTATTTCTATTTTTCTCACAAAATTTTCGATAATCTTTTTTTTTTGCAAATGTTTCAACAACAAAAAATATGATTTTTTCTCTTGTTTCAGGTTAAATCAAGAAGAGACACAGAGAAATACATTGCGAACGATGGTGATATAATACCCGAGGGGCGGTTTTTTTGTTGTTGTGAAACGATAGAGAAAAAAAGAAGAGACAACAAGCCGACGACTCGATGGCGGCAAATATGGAGAAACAAAATGATCATCATCATCATCATCAAGGTACTAGTAATACGGTGCCCAACAACACAACTTTGACATCCGCCGCTGCTTTGGCGAATAATAATT
The DNA here is from genome assembly GCA_900536415.3 of Caenorhabditis sp. 38 MB-2015. Lineage (NCBI taxonomy): Eukaryota > Metazoa > Nematoda > Chromadorea > Rhabditida > Rhabditidae > Caenorhabditis > Caenorhabditis quiockensis. The sequence continues at coordinate 20,925 of LR551547.1, forward strand.
CGATGATGATGGCGAGTGGAAGTGGTGGCGGAAGTAGTGCGATGACGATGCGGATGATTGCGTCGTGGGATATTGATAGAGCGACACCGTCAACGGTTTTGAGGTGAGTTTTTGTTTTTTGAGGCCGAGTCAGAAATTGGAATTTCACGAGTTTCTGGCGCAAAATATGATTTTCTTTAATGGATTTCATGATTTTCAGAAAAAAAAATCTAGAAAAAAATTGAACCAAAAAACACCAACAATTTTTTTCTCAAAAATCTGATAAAAATTTCGCAAAATCCAGCTTCCTTTTCGAAAAAATTACAGTTTTAGCCATTTCCAGGCAAGATTTTGAATAAGTTTTGCTTTAGAGAAACACCTTCCACGGTTTTGATGTGAGTTTTCACTAAACTCACAGATTTACACCAAAAATAGGTTTTTTTTTCAAAAATCAGACTACGTTCACGAAAACCAGCTTACTTTTCAAAAAAATACAGTTTTAGCCATTTTCAGGCAAGATTTTGAATAAGTGTTGCTAAAATTCGAGCCGAAGGTAAAAAGTTGACCAGATCTAATGAACGGGATTTAACAATTTTTTATTGAAATCTTTCAACACTGTCAACGGTTCTGGTATGATTTTTTGCGTTTTGGACGTGTTAAAAATGGAATTTTCAAGTTTCTAGCCGATATTTTGACTGGATTTACACCAAAACTAGGTTTTTTTTCTCAAAAACCTGATATAACTCTTGAAAAATGCTCCCTCACCCCTTTTCAAGCCAACTTCCACCAGTACTTGCAAAGATCAGCATTTTAATTCGAAAAAAAGCTCACAGTCATTTTAAGACTGGTCTTAAAATGATGATTGTAGCTAAAATTCCGAGCTTTAGAGCAAAACCGGCTGATTTTAAATGAAATTCTCAATTTTTTATTTTTAACGAAATTTGAAAAATTACAGTCTAGGATCATCAGAATTTGTTTGTTTCTTCGTTTTCTCGCAACGCGAAACAACCGAAAACTCACGAAAACCTGGATTTTTCCTAGAATGTACGTGTGAAACTAGAAAAAAGTGTGTTCGCCTCGTGATTTTTCCGCTCGACTTAAAATTGTGTTCTTTGAAACGAACGGTTTAACAAAAACCGGTTCACATGAAAAAATTGATATTTTTCAGATTAATCAATGTCTCGATCAACCGGATTGTTTTGGATGGTGTACCACCGCAATTGTCATCGATTATTGTCACTGCTAAATTACCGGTAAGAGCATTATCCCATTAACATTCTCGCAAAAAGAGCCCATTTTCAGCTCTCGAAGAGGACTCGAAATTTGAGGAGTAATGAGATTAAAGTGACGCCGAATCATGGAAGAATTGATTTGGATTGTGATATATCGTATGCGATTCAATATCCGCATTTTTTGAAGAGAAAGTCGAATATTTTGCAACTTGTGATTCAGAGAAGAAGAAAGTATAAGAATCGATTGCCGGGAGGTTTCAAGGATTTGGCAGTTGGGTCGATTAATTTGGATTATGTGAGTAGTTTTAAGCTTTAGCTGGAAAACTTTACTGTTTCAAACTGAAGTCAATATTCAGAAAGAGTATATTGCAGCTATTTTGTATGATCATATCCTTCTAAAACTGTGTTCGTCAAAAAAGATTCGAAACTTTCTCAATATTAAATTCTTTTTGACCTGAAAAATATCAAAATTCCGAAAGCTTGTTCCCGAAGTTTTGAAAAACAGAGATTTTTGTTAAACTTCACATATTTTATACCAAAAACTGAAAAAAAAAACGATTTGCTTGGCACTTGGATCTTCAAATAAGACAAATATTTCATCACAATGAATCAAAAACGTTCTGAAATTTTGATTATTTACAGAGATATTCAGAGAATGTCGAAATGAATAATTCCAGAAACATTGGACTGAAATTGGTCAAACAAAATTTCAGTGAAATGAATTTTTACTGTTTCAAACTTGAATTAATAGTTGTAACGAATATTTCACAATTAATACTATCACTTTTCCACAAGTGTGAGTTCAAACGAAAAAGCTGAAATGAACCAGGAGATTCGAATTTTTATGACAAATATTACAGTTATTCAAAAAAATTCGTTCTTCATCAAATTGGATCAAAAACGTTCTAAAATTTCGATTATTTTCGGAGATATTTTGAGAATGTTGAAAATAACTGAAACTGAAACTGTTCAAACAGATATATCTTAAAAATTGATTCTGAGATCAAGTTACATTCGATTTTGTTCACAAAATAAAATATATTATAAAAGTTGGAAAAATGTTCTACTGAAGATCAAAAACTTTACTGTTACAAATGGGAGTTATCAATCACCAGACATATTTCACGAATAATGATATTAATGAAAATCCCTTTGTCCCTAAAAAATAGTATTATTCTCTTCAAATGTACTTCAAAGTAGATTTTTAGAAGTGTTTCGGACTCGAATTTTAACTCAATCTTGATATTCTTCTGATTATCAAAATTTTACTGTTTCAAAGAGGGATTATTATTCATTGTCAATATTTCACAAATGATTTCTTATAAATGAAAAATCATTGTCACATACACAAATATATTTCACTGTTCATCATTCTGAAAATCCTATTTTCCAGGTTATGCAACAAGGCGGCCTTCGGGAAATTGCTCTCAATGCAGCCGACAGTGAAATGGAGCTCAAAGGAGCTGGCCTATGTGTCGGCAGAATTATGCTCACTTCATGTTACTCGCAAGCTCCTGAACATGTTGATGATCGTGATAAGTCGAAAAAGGCGGTTGAGGATTCAGATGTGAGTTATTTTTATCGTCGGGATTCATTTCAAATTCCATAAAAATGAATAATTTGCTTTTCCTCCTCACTTGAGGGTGGATTTAATGAGATTTTTTCCCGATTGAGTGTTTATTTGCTCTTAGTGGAATTGGGCGTGTTTCATTTCCGGGTGTGGGGACCTCTGAACAAATGAGATATTTTCTAGGAGGACACTGAAACTGATTATGATGATGTGGATGAGATGAATGATGTAGCATCGAGTGCGAGAAGTCGCAAACCTGGCGAGTTGGATAATCCGCGTCGCAGAAGGCACAAGAACTTCCGACAGAAACTGACGAACATGATACGGAGGTTTAATAAACAAGGTGGACCCGATGAGGAATTTGTCGCCGAGCATCATCGTCATCATCGTCCGTCATCAACGTCGAAACGAGAAGCGACGGCGAAAGAGCTGGAGGCGTTGTTCGAAGAGTTGTCGGATTTCTCGGATTCTGGCCCCGAAATGATGCAGGATGATATTTCGATTTGTAGTAATCCGCGGCCGTGTTTGCAACCGTTTTTCACGCGAAGTCGAGAGGTTTTACCGGCGATTTATGATGGGGTGAGTGATTTGGAAAAATTCGATTTTTCTGAAATTTTTAACCGGAAAAGACAGTACGGAGAACCTCAAAATGAGGGTTTCGTGAAGTTTTTTCATCAAAAAGTACCTCAAAGTTTCGATGAAATTGAAAAGTTTAATGATTTTCAGTCATAATTTAGTGAAGTTCAACCGAATCATGACTGAAAATCTTGTTTGAATCTTAAAAATAAAAAACTGACTCAAAAACCGCTGAACGAAGGTTTAGAGCTCCATTTCAAAGAAAATGTGGATTAAAAAAATAGATTTCCATTAATTCCAGCACATTTTCACTTTTTTTGATGGAAAAAAATTTTATAGGTTAAACAAAGTTATTGTTACTTGAAATTTGAAGTTTACAGCTCCATTTTTAATTTCTATACCATTATTTTTCAGCAAGAAGCATCTGATAGTGACGAAGAGAAAGATGACAATGGATGGTCATCTGATGCCGAAAATACGAAAGAAAACAAACGACGATCGACACTAGTGCAAAAATATTCGATAAACAGTCAGAAGACAGTATCAAATGACACTTGCTCCACATCACAGCACATTGATCATCAAACTCCGCATCGAACCAGCGGAATTCGCCTCATGTCAACATCTTTCGACAATTCACAACCGATCCAAATGGCACATTCGACGACGTTGAATTCCATTGCGGGAGGCGCGAAATGTGATGCGCAACGGAGTTTGACGGAGCAACTGAGCACGTTGTTAAGCTTGGGAATGTCGTCGGATGGAGATGTGGTGTGGATTTGTAATTTGTCGGAATACCCACAGTTTTCGACACTTTCAGCGAGTTTGAGCATTGTGAATTGCCCGACGAATACGCATGTTAAACAGACGATTAATCATGTGGTGAATCGGATACAGAATTAGTGAGTTGGGCTTTTTTTTTTGTGGAGCAAAGTAGCATCTAATTTTCTAAATTCAGTTGTCATTCGAATTCTTCGAACCCTCCCACGACTTGTATTGGAATTATTGGAACTGATCGCATATTCTCGCAATGTGTTCGTGCCTACGTCGAAAGTATGGCTCATAAATCTTCGTCGAATTGGATTCAGTATCTTCGATTTGTCCCGCTTCCCTCGCCGAATTCGCTCATCTCGAAACTCGTCGAATCTATCGATCCGCAATTGGACTCGTTGTGTCGAGAACTATGGGAAAGGTATTCGGATATGACGCCGACTGAAAGAGCTGGATATGCGGCAAGATTGCTCGGATGGTCGACGGGAAAGGCGTTGTCAAAGGTGAATTTGCCGATTGGCGAAGCGATGTTGCAATTGACCACGGAACGAGATGCGGAGAGTGGTGGAAGGATATTTTTGCCGTTTTTGTGTGAAGGTGAGGGAGTTTTTGAATGCAGAAGAAAATTCTGAATCCAGAATCTTGTTTTGATATCAAAATCGGGTTCTACGGGTTAAAAAAATCCTAAACAACACTGAAAATTAGTTTTTAATCGAGAAAATTCGATATTATCAATAGAGCGAGTTTCACCGGTCACTGAAAATATTTGTTCAATCATCAAACAAAAATTTCAGGAAATTCTAATGATCCTCACAGTTTTATTAGCTCTAAAATCAGATTTTGTTTCTTGGGTATAATCAGACATAAAAATTGGTTCCACCTGGGGTTATGCAGGGGTTCTAACTTTTCTGGATATCTTGTTTGGGAGGGGTTTTATCTTCTGAAAATCAGCTAATTAGGTAATTCGGAAGACACAAAAAAGGGGACATGAGCAAGAAAATCTGATTTACCACAGTTTATTACTTAAAAATTGGTTTAATAAGAGTTTTTATGGGCCTATTAGCGTTCAAAGTAGTCTAGAACCTATTTTTTCGACAACATGTTAATTTTTTTTTCAGAAAAAAACTTTTTTGGAGGAGAGGTTTTCATTTTTGAGATTTTTCGGGTCGGTGGGATTTTAACTTCAGTATGCCAATGGGGGACGTTTTTAAGTATGGGTATAATTATCTCGAAAACAGAAATTTTCCTTTAAAAAAATCGAAAAAACGAGTCGGAACCTCAAGTTTTGACGTTTTTTGATATCAAAATCGGATTCTATGACCCCTATCAGTATTCATGCTTCAAAGTCAATTAAAACTATATCATTCTAGTCCGCGTTGGAAATCAACAATTCGAAATCGGCACTGATGAAGATTCTGGAGGCAATGGAAACGGTCCCACGTCATCTGGCACTATTATATCGCCAAGAGATGAAAAAGAATCAGGCGGATCGCCACCCAATAGTCCACACCTTCGAAATGTTGATGGACAGGAATTAAGTGTTGATTATTGGATAAACTCCTCAATTACTGTGGCCAACTTTCCGACCTCGGAAAATGTATCGAATAGTGGACCATTGACGCCGAACTCGAAGAAGGATGCGTCGAAAGTCACTGCCAAGGGACATTTTAAGACTTTGTTTATATCGAGGTGAGATTTTTTCACAAAAATCAGTTTTATACTCATGAAAAATGGTTTTCAGATCGTCTAGTACTGGTACACTTTGTTTGACATATCTGAAAGAAAAGAGGAAGGATAAAATGTTGCAAAAGTTGGGAATGAAAAAGGGACAAAAGCAGAAGATGGAAGGGGATGGAGGAACGCCGACGTTGGTCTCATCGATTGGAAGAATGTTGTGTTGTGCGTCTGGAAAGCATAATGAGCTGATGAGTGAGTTATTTAAATCTGATAACTTTTCAGACTTGTTTTAATCATAAAAATCGGAAAATTGTGAACGAATAATACTGAAAATATTTAAAAATTAAACATAAAGTCGAAAGTTTTCTTTTTCTATGCAAAAAAAATAAGTAAAGACCATGAAAATGAATCCAAAAACTCTAAATAAATCTGAAATCGACACTGTAACTGGTTGAAAGTTTTGTATACATTTAAAACACGCATATTTTACTGAAAATATTCATATCTTGTCGATATATCGTTATATTTTCTGATTTTTCCAAAATTAAAACTCAAAAATCTGAAATTCTTCATTTGTGATCGGGCCTTCAATTGGAAATGGCTAATTTCTCGATTATTAGAAAATCAGAGGTCTAATTTTTAGCTAAAAAACCTTCCGACATCAAAATATTCAGATTAAACCGGCAGAATAAAACAATATTCGCTAAATTTTCAAGATTGAAACTCAGAAACTGGAATTTTTTGTTTCTGAACAGTTTTTAAACCAAAAAATCAATAAAAACTAGAACTTTAGTAGATATTGATTACAAAGCTGACTTTCTTATCAGCTAAACATTTTCAGCTAAAAAAGTAAAATTTAGGCATCTAAATATTTGGATTAAACTGCCAGATCAAACATTTATCGCTATATCCGCTAAAATTTCAAGATTGAAACTCAAAACCTTACAGTAAAATTTTGACATCCAAATATTCAGATTAAACCATCCTACAAGTGACTTTAATAATACCATTCCACATTTCAGTAATAATCGATGGAATGGCCTACACCGGTGTCCGCTACTTCCAAACTGTTCCACAATGGCAAACTCATGTCAAATCGTTCCCAATCGCCATATTCTCCTAATATACCTATTCACTGTATAATAATTGTATTTATTTTCCTCGTTTTATCGCATAATTTTACGTTTGCCAAGTTTTTCTATTTAGAATACACGGTTACTATGAGCTTCTTGTCGAATACTTATTTATTTTTATCCCTTTTCTGTGGATCATTCCAATAAAATCATTATTTTAAAGATTTCCAGAGATTTTTGATTAGTTATAATTTCAGTTTCATACCTTGCTCAAAAAATTACAGAAAAATCCACGTATTTTCAGAAGTTTTAGGAGATGTATAGCGAAAATCAGGTAATTTCCAGATTTTTGAATTTTCAGAAGAAAAGTCTGAAAACTTTCAGGTCTTCCGCCAGGCAGCTCCACCAATGGTGAATAAGGTGAGCAATTTAAAAAAAAATGAATTTTTTGTAAAAAATGGGCGGAGCTAATATTTGATAAAATATTTTTCCAAAACAAAAAAAGAGGAATTATTATGTTGAATCATCATTTTTCCCAATTTTTTATGGTTTTCGTTTTTTTTGCAGAAAACTGTATATATTATAATCTTCTATTGATAAAATATCACAAAAAATCATATATTTAGCGAATGAAAATAGCTAAAATTTAAATTTTTAGCTTCAAAATGTTCTGGTATGCAGAGAAAGATTAAATTACTTTAAATTTTTATCAAATTAGAAGCTTAGAACCGTTAAATTTGACAAAAATAGCTGAAAACGGTTAAAAACCGGCTGAAAACTCGAATTTTCGATGAAAACAGTTTGTTGAAAGTTGTTGAGCACAGAAATTCACAAATTCTCCCGAAAATCTTCAAAAAAATCAATAATAACAGGCTAATTCTTCCAAATTCTGACTATTTATGACACAAATTTGCCTTTCATTAATAAATTCGGCGATCGATTTATTCTCCATGAATTAATATTTAAATATTAAACAGCTAACTAGTTGAAAGGTACTTTATATCTGAAGTTTCGCATTTTCGAACTTATTATTCAAGATTTTATCTATAGATTTTTATCCAAACTATAGATTTTTATCCAATTAGAAGCTTAAAACCGTTAATTTTGACAAAAATAACTGAAAACGGTTTAAAACCGGCTGAAAACTCGAATTTTCGATGAAAACAGTTTGTTGAAAGTTGTTGAGCACAGAAATTCACAAATTCTCCCGAAAATCTTCAAAAAAATCAATAATAACAGGCTGGTTCTTCCAAATTTGACTATTTTATGACACAAATTTGCCTTTCATTAATAAATTCGGCGATCGATTTATTCTCCATGAATTAATATTTAAATATTAAATAGCTAACTAGTTGAAAGGTACTTTATATCTAAAATTTTGCATTTTTGAACGTATGATTGATTTTCAAGATTTTATGACTTTAAACTATACATTTTATCAAATTAGAAGCTTAGAACCGTTAATTTTGACAAAAATAACTGAAAACGGTTTAAAACCGGTTGAAAACTCAAATCTTTGATGAAAACAGTTTACTGGAAGTTGTTCTAGCACAGAAATTCACAAATTCTCCCGAAAATCTTCAAAAAAATCAATAATAACAGGCTGGTTCTTCCAAATTTGACTATTTTATGACACAAATTTGCCTTTCATTAATAAATTCGGCGATCGATTTATTCTCCATGAATTAATATTTAAATATTAAATAGCTAACTAGTTGAAAGGTACTTTATATCTAAAGTTTCGCATTTTCGAACTTATTATTCAAGATTTTATGACTTTAAACTATACATTTTATCAAATTAGAAGCTTAGAACCGTTGATTTTGACAAAAATAGCTAAAAACGGTTGAAAACCGGCTGAAAACTCGAATTTTCGATGAAAACAGTTTGTTGAAAGTTGTTGAGCACAGAAATTCACAAATTCTCCCGAAAATCTTCAAAAAAATCAATAATAACAGGCTAATTCTTCCAAATTCTGACTATTTTATGACACAAATTTGCCTTTCATTAATAAATTCGGCGATCGATTTATTCTCCATGAATTAATATTTAAATATTAAATAGCTAACTAGTTGAAAGGTACTTTATATCTAAAATTTTGCATTTTTGAACGTATAATTGATTTTCAAGATTTTATGACTTTAAACTATAGATTTTTATCCAATTAGAAGCTTACAACCGTTAATTTTGATAAAAATAACTGAAAACGGTTTAAAACCGGCTGAAAACTCGAATTTTCGATAAAAAAAGATCACTGGGAATTATTTCAGCACAGAAATATCTAAAATTTCGCATTTTCGAACCTGTAAAAGATATCAATAGAACGTATTTGAACAATTTTGTCTCTGATGCTTCAAACAGTTTATCTAAACATATCACTTTGGACATTGAATTTTCTTAACAACGTAAATAGTAGGTATTCCGCTACCGGTCTCACGAGTCGTTGTCGCCTCAAATGTTGCCTCCTTTGACTTGATAGTTGTCAACAATGTCTCCATCCACTCGTCTCTTTTTGTCATTGATCGTTTTATACTGATCCACTTCATATATTGGAGATGTCCACCCAATATATAATTGTCGATAAACGTGCTACGATTGTACAAGGTATTGTCGCAGCCAACAAATTTTATCGGCAAGTACCACCATTCTTTCATATGCTTCGCGATTTCAGTCCGATTCTTTTCGTAAATCCATCGATGCATTGTTCGCAACCAGAACTCTTGGCTGTTTTCGGCGTATTGACGGTCGAGTTCGATTCGCTCTTCTTCGGTCTCAGAGAAGACGTGCGCGATGAGAAGAATTAGAAGAACTAGAATGAACTTCATCGTTATGAAGTATGGGGGAGGAGAGAGCTCTTTTTGTAAGAAACCGTTTTGAAAAGCTCTCACGGCTATAAAGAGATAATGATGTCTAGACAAATCCGGGGGTTTTCGAATTCTTGTATAACCGATTTATCGATTTCGGAGCTCTAGGCTTATACATTTTAAAAATCCCCAAATGAGAGGCACCCTCAATCAAAACAATTGAAAAAATATCGCATTTGAGATCATATGATGATGTTCTACGAGTTTTGGACTAGTAAAAATGCCTTAAAGTTCTTCTTTATCTCATTTTGAATTAATACACCATTGAAATTATATGCTTTTAATCCCTACCGAATAAAATAATCAGCTAGTTTTCAAAAGTTAGAACCTCTACAGATCAGCAAACTAAAAAAAACATAAGAATCAATTATACAAGTTTCATATGCTAATTTCTGTTTTTTTTAAACCGTAAAAATGATGTTCTCGAACCAGATTCTCGGTCCAACAACATTATTTTCAGTTTTTTTCACTGAAAACCCGAGATTCTGACAGATCTCACAGTCTTAAAGTGTTCGATAATGATAATGATGTCTAGACAAATCCGGGGGTTTTCGAATTCTTGTATAACCGATTTATCGATTTTGGAGCTCATGGCATACATTTAAAAAAAAACTCCCCATTGAGAAGCACCTCTCGATCAAAAAAATAGAAAAAATATCACATTTGAGATCATGGACTAGTAAAAATGCCTTAAAACTCTTATTTAGCTCATTTTCGGTTAATACACCATTGAAAATATATATTTTAATCCCTATTGGATGAAATAATCTGCTAATTTTCAAAAGTTAGAACCTGACTAACCATCATATGTACATAAAAAGCCCCCCCCCTCCCATTGGCGAACTGAAGTTAAAACCCCTCCAACCCAAAAACTCCCCTCAAAAACGAGTTTTTTTCCTGAAAAATGTCACATTTGAGATATTTAATATGGAGACTCTTAACAGACCAATTTTCGAGTAATAAATCAGATCTTCGCAAAATATCCAGACTGTCCAAGCAGGGTATTTTTAGATTTTTTCCCAAAAAATCTGGCATTCAGAGAACTTTGATAAGTGTAGGATAATGATGTCTAGACAAATGTATCCGGAGGTTTTGAGCTAAATCGGGCTTGTGAACAAGTTTCTCGAGCCAAGCTGTCATCTGATTACTGTAGTTTCATTAACCCCGAAAGAAATATACTGAAAAGAACATCTGAAAATACCAAGAATTTTACAAAATTCCATTTCAGTTCAGAAAAACGGTATTATCAATTTTTAAGTTTTGTATAAGCCAACATTCAATCGGTACTACGCGCTCTATTGATAATGTGCAATTTTCTCTAACTGAAAACGATTTTCAGCGTATTTCGACATCAGAATTGGATTCTACGAGTCAGAGCACCCCAAGAATATTTTTTTTTTTCATATCAAATAGTTTTGAAGTACATGGCTCATACGATCAAAAATGAAACATTGATTTGTTGCTTGAAACTTTTTATTAAAAATCAAGATTCCACTTGATTCCTTCTGTTATCGCAAAAGATGACGAAATCGTACATAACCAAAGGAACAGTTCTATTTGCGCATGACGTAAATATATGTACTTTCGAATCCTTCGTTCGCACCGAGGTCCGCAACACGTCGTACCACTTCCCCTTTTTTCTCAATTTTGCGGTCATCGTCTCGACAAATTTCACCTCTTCGAATTGTCCAGCCAGAAAGAATTGATCGATCATTGTCGTTGCATTGTGTCGGCGTTCCAGACAGTCAGTGAACGGGACTGTTACGAAATCGATATGATTGTAATGCTTTGCAATTTGGTCACGGTTCTTGTGGCGTATCCATCCCGGCATTGTTTTCTCCCAAAAATGTTTGCTCGTCTCGATATACTCTTTCGATTCCTCTTCGGTCACCGAGAAGACGTGCGCGATGAAAAGAATTTGAAGAACTAGAATCAACTTCATCGTTATGATTTATGGGGGAGGAGACAGCTCTTTTTGTAAGAAACCGTTTTGAAAAGCTCTCACGGCTATAAAGAGATAATGATGTCTAGACAAATGCGGGGGTTTTCGAATTCTTGTATAACCGATTTATCGATTTTGGAGCTCTAGGCTTATACATTTTAAAAATCCCCAAATGAGAGGCACCCTCAATCAAAACAATTGAAAAAATATCGCATTTGAGATCATATGATGATGTTCTACGAGTTTTGGACTAGTAAAAATGCCTTAAAGTTCTTCTTTATCTCATTTTGAATTAATACACCATTGAAATTATATGCTTTTAATCCATACCGAATAAAATAATCAGCTAGTTTTCAAAAGTTAGAACCTCTACAGATCAGCAAACTGAAAAGAAAACATAAGAATCAATTATACAAGTTTCATATGCTAATTTCTGTTTTTTTAACCGTAAAAATGATGTTCGCGAATCAGATTCTCGGTCCAAGAACATTATTTTCAGTTTTTTTCACTGAAAACCCGAGATTCTGACAGATCTCACAGTCTTAAAGTGTTCGATAATGATAATGATGTCCAGACGTTCGTATCTGGGGGTTTTGGAATTCGGGACTGGAAAAAATGCACTGACTCAATCCAACCTGTCATCAAGATACGGTAATTTCAGTGTGTTCTAGTTCGGAATTTAAGCTATTAGACCATCTTAAAATCTTGTGAAAGTTGTTGTTTTCGTCCCTGGGGCTCGTACGACTTTTTTGCTCGAAACTGTTTATCAAACTTCGGTTCCTAAGCTCCTTTTAAAATCTCCACTGCTCCAAAAAAAGCGAAAAACTGGCTCTCAGGACTAGAAAGTAGATTTTTTCAGTTGATGAAGCTCAAAAAAACAGTAAAATGACTTAAAAATCCAGTAGTGTCGAATTTTTCTAAAAATTTCTATAAAATTTTGAATATTTTTTTTTCTATAAAATTTTGAATATTTTTTTTCTATAAAATTTTGAATTCAACTACCCTTTTGCTCTGATCATTTGATCATTTTTCGGCCTAATTCGAAACATTAAAAAGGAAAAAAAAACACAGTCTTGAAATCTTAAAAATTGGCTCCGCGACGTTTCGAAACCGGACTTCTAAAAACCGGGTTAATTTTGAAGAACATGTTTTGAAATTTCCAACCCAAGGGTTTTCGGGTATGGCGAACATGATGGTAATGTTTATTTCGCACCAAAACAAAGCTGCACCCAAGTTTTCACCTATTTTAGGTCTAAAATTGACTGACCCAGATTTTGATGAAATTTTAAGCGAAACTCATGATGACATCCATTGTTTACCAGAAATGAACTTTCCAACACTATAATATCGAACCCTATCAACAGTTAAGGCAAAAACCATCACGAAATTGTATGTTGTCGTGTGGGTCAGTCAATATTGGAACTAAAATTGGTGAAAACTTGTGTACAGCTCTGTTTTGATGCGAAATAAACATTACCATCATGTTTGCCATGCCCGAAAACCTTTTGGTTTGAAATTTCAATTCAAAATCAACCCGGTTTTTAGAAGTCCGGTTTCGAAATGTCGCGGAGCCTAAAAATTAATTCATGCCCCAAACAGTTTATTGAAATGTATCATGATTTGCAACTACTTCGACCCATAATATGAATATTATTTCTTCCGTCGTCAATCGAGCGATTAGTGATCGCCCATATAATAGCCTCCTTTGTCTCGATAGATGAGTGCAATGTCGGTAGCATAACAATGGATCTCTTCGTATAAGTTTGAAAAGTATGGAGAAATTTGACATCTTCGAAATGTCCACCCAACAAATATTCATCGATAAACGTGTCGCGATCGTACAACTTACCGTCGCAACCATAGAATTGGATTGGGTGCTTAATCCAGTTTTGTATGTGATTTGCGATTTCGGTCCGCTTCTTATCACGAATCCATCCTGGCAAGGTTTGCTCCCAGAAGATTTTGGTGTTCTCGCGGGCGCGTTCCAATTCGGCTTGCTCTTCTTCGGTTAAACCGAAGACGTGCGCGATGAAAAGAATGAGAAGAACTAGGATCAACTTCATCATCGTTGTTGTGATGTATGGAGCAGGAGAGGGCTCTTTTTGTAAAGTATCTAGACAGCTCTCACAGTCCTAAAGTGTGTGATTAAGAAGATAATTATGTCTAGACTTGTCTAGATGCTTGATTTTTCGAATTTTTGACAAATCACCTTAGGTTATCATAAAAGTCCCCATTTGGTCAAAAATGACCAAAAGTTTGCAAAATCATACATGACATCAATTTGAAAACCAGTTTTGCAAAAATCCTTTTTCAATTTGCATATTTCACGAATTACTTATGAATTTATAAAAAATTCTCTATTTTCTACCAAATTCTGATGTTTTGATACAAAAATAGGAGAAATCAGTAGCTAAATTTCAGTTTTTGCCATTTTCAGCATGAAATTTAATTAAATTCAGATCTGAAGCTTATATTTTTATTATCCATTTCAACTTTCTGTTCCTTTCGCTTCGAGATATTTTGATCTACGAGTGTCTGATTTTCTTAGTTTCTCTCACTATTTCGTCTCGTAGATCAAAAAACTTATTTTTGCGAAGGGAATAGAAAATCGAAATGGACTATACTGAAATCTTGTCTACATAGCGAAAATATCCAGATTTCTCAAAAATTCTTATGGAGTTTGGGCTTGAAAATGAGCTGAAAATAGTTTAAAAAATGAGCCAAGTTCTGAAAAATTCTTCTAGAGTCAAAAAAATGTCTTTTAATAATACGAAATCAGTAACTTTGCTATTTTTCTGTCAGTGTTTTCGTAAATTTTCAAAGTTATTACCACTTTGATTATCAATGTTACAAATTCTCCATTTTCTACAAAATTCTGATTTTATTAATATAAAATAGGAGAAATCAGGAGCTATAATTCAGTTTTTGCCATTTTTAGCATGAAATTTAATGAAATATAGATCTGACGCTGATATTTTTATGTAAAACTACTGAAATCTTGTCCGAATTTTAGCAAAAATTGAGTTCTCTCTTTATTGAGATTGTTAAGCTTGTCTGGGCCTCAAAATAAGCTGAAAATAGTAAAAAAAAATGAGCCAAGGGCTGAAAAATTCTTCTAGAGTCGAAAAAATGATTTTCAATAATGCAAAACTATTAATTTTTCCGAGTTCCCCACGATTTTTCGTAAATTTTCAAAGTTATTACCACTTTGATTATCAATTTGCATATTTCACAAATTACTTATGAAATTGTAACAAATTCTCCTTTTTTTTCTCAAGTTTTGATTTTTTAATACAAAAATAGAAGAAATCAGGAGCTATAATTCAGTTTTTGCCATTTTTAGCATGAAATTTAATAAAATATAGATCTGACGCTGATATTTTTATGTAAAACTACTGAAATCTTGTCTGAATTTCAGAGAAAGTTAAGTTCACTCCTTATTAGGTTTATCAAGCTTGTCTGGGCCTCAAAATGAGCTGAAAATAATTTTAAAAAATGAGCCAAGGGCTGAAAAATTCTTCTAGAGTCGAAAAAATGATTTTCAATAATATAAAACTATTAATTTTTCCGAGTTCCCCACGATTTTTCGTAAATTTTCAAAGTTATTACCACTTTGATTATCAATTTGCAAATTTCACAAATTACTTATGAAATTGTAATCCTTTTTTTTCTCAAGTTTTGATTTTTTAATACAAAAATAGAAGAAATCAGGAGCTAAATTTCAGTTTTTGACATTTTCAGCATGAAATTTAATGAAATATAGATCTGACGCTGATATTTTTATGTAAAACTACTGAAATCTTGTCTGAATTTCAGAGAAAGTCAAGTTCACTTTTTTATCTGGAATCAAAAAATGTATTCTAATGATATAAATTTACAAATTCTGATTTTTTAATCCAAAAAGAGAACTTCTAAAATTCGGCTGTAGAATCAGATTTTAAACTTTATTTGGAAAATTCAGTACTTGCCATTTTCAGCTTGCCTGAGCTTCAAAATGAGCCCGATTCATGAAAAATTCATCTGGAATCGAAAAAATGTCTTTAAATTACGTTATTCTCTGGATTTCAGAACATCCGAAGCTGTAAAACCAGATTCAAAACTCAAAAATTCAGTTTCTGACATTTTCAGCTTGAAATTTAATGAAATTCAGGTCTTCACTGTTCTTTTTATGTAAAATTACTGGAATATTGTCCGAATTTCAGTAAAAATGCTGATTTTTTAATCCAAAAAGAGAACTTCTAAATTTCGGCCAGACAAAAAAATTGAAAAGCATTGAATTTAGTAGAATTTCAGCCTTTTTGATACCTCAAAGTGAGCTGAAAATGGAGCCGAGATCAGGTTCACCTGGATTTTGAATAAAAAATTATCTGCAATCAGAAAAATATCTTTTAAAAATATGAAATTAGTAATTTAGGTGTTTTTCTCAGGATTCTCGTGACAAATCCCCAATTCTTCTGATTTCCAGATAGACGGGCGTGCTCGAATCCTGCGTCCTCAACGCCAACCATCACAATACGGCATGGAACACGTCGTCAAAGCGTCACCATCACAAGTGACAATGATCAGCTCGGCATCGGCGCCCAGTTTGACAGCGATGAAAATGCTGCAGCCGAAACCTGCTGCGCAGCCTTCACCATCACATCCCGAACAGAAAAATGTGGCGACTGTCAGCGAGACGGTGTTCGCCGAAAGAGCCCAAACACTTCTACGTCGACTGCGGAGCAAGATGAAGGATTTGACAGCGGATGTGGATCGAGCGATAAAGACGAAGAATCGAGAGGATAAGGGGAAGGTGGTGCTCAGTTGTGATGATATGAAAAGAGCGTATGGGTGAGAGCCAGTGATTTTTTTTTTTTTTGAACAAAATGAAAATATATGGGTTTTTTGTAGGGATCTCGACAAATGGTCAAAAATGAAGGTTCGAAGGTCACCACAATATCAGTCGCTTGCAGAGGCTTATCAGAAATTTGAGCAATATTCAGAGGTATGTTATTTTGGTATGAATTCGGATCTCTTTTGAGCCAGAAAATGAGCTCACAAAAACTTTGGCTCATGATCTGGATATCAAAAACAATATAAATTTATCATTAAGCTTGGTGTCAAGTGACAAAAAGTCTGAAAATACTTGATGATAGCCGGGTTTGGTGATTTAACAAGATCTACTTCTGTTTATCTTTTAAGTTTGATTTTTTGAGACTATCTGGACCAGAGTTGGCCGGAATTCCGACTTCCGACTTCCGAATTCCGACTTTTCAAAAAATGACTTCAGCCCAACTCTGATCTGGACCAAAAAAATAATGTTTTATTTTTGAATTGCGGTATTTTCGCCACAGATGTGTTCAATTTGAAAAAAAATTCGAATCCATTTTTTTTGGCGGTCAAAACTGTCCACGTGATGCCAAAGTTTATTATTTTGAAAATTAAAAACAGATTTTTCGACTTACAAATTTTTGAAACTGAAAAAATTCTCATTTTTGACAGGAAAAACTTGTCCAAGTTGACCAGAATTCGTTAATTCAAAAACTACAAAAAGATTTTTTGATTTCCAAATTTTTAAAACTTGAAAATTGCTCATTTTTTACGGCAAAAAGTTGTCCACATGGGCCAAAATTTATTGGTTCAAAGAAAAGCGGCATTTTTCGTATCAAAAATGTTTAATTTTTAAAAATACTAATTTTTGACCTAAAAAACTTGTGCAATTTGGCCGAAATGTACTAATTTAAAAATTGAAAGCAGGTTTTTTTGACTTACAATTTTTAAAACTCAAAAATTTCATATTTTTGGCGATAAAAATTGTTCACACGACTAAAGTTTATTAATTTGAAAATTGAAAGCAGATTTATTTGACTTACAATTTTTAAAACTTGAAAATTGCTCATTTTTGACATGAAAAACTTGTCCAATTTGGCCGAAATGTACTAATTTGAAAATTGAAAGCAGATTTTTTTGACTTACAATTTTTAAAACTCAAAAATTTCATATTTTTGGCGATAAAAATTGTTCACACGACTAAAGTTTATTAATTTGAAAATTGAAAGCAGATTTATTTGACTTACAATTTTTAAAACTTGAAAATTGCTCATTTTTGACATGAAAAACTTGTCCAATTTGGCCGAAATGTACTAATTTGAAAATTGAAAGCAGATTTTTTTGACTTACAATTTTTAAAACTCAAAAATTTCATATTTTTGGCGATAAAAATTGTTCACACGACTAAAGTTTATTAATTTGAAAAGTATGAACAGATTTTTTGAATTCCAAATTTTTAAAACTTGAAAATTGCTCATTTTTGACATGAAAAACTTGTCCAATTTGGCCGAAATGTATTAATTTGAAAATTGAAAGCAGGTTTTTTTGACTTACAATTTTTAAAACTCAAAAATTTCATATTTTTGGCGATAAAAATTGTTCACACGACTAAAGTTTATTAATTTGAAAATTGAAAGCAGATTTATTTGACTTACAATTTTTAAAACTTGAAAATTGCTCATTTTTGACATGAAAAACTTGTCCAATTTGGCCGAAATGTACTAATTTGAAAATTGAAAGCAGATTTTTTTGACTTACAATTTTTAAAACTCAAAAATTTCATATTTTTGGCGGTAAAAATTGTTCACACGGCTAAAGTTTATTAATTTGAAAATTACGAACATATTTTTTTGACTCACAAATTTTAAAACCAAAAAAAATGCTCATTTTGGACAGTAAAAACTTGTCCAAGTAGGCAAAAATATATTAATTTAAAAATCAAAAGCAGAAAATTACGTATTTTGGGTGAAAAATCAAATTCAAAAGTTCGACAAGGGTTTTTTGGCTGCAAAAAATAAGAAGAATATTTTTTGCGTTTCTTTTCAGCAGAAATTAACGCGATTAAAAATTAATTTTCTCACCCATGTAACAAGCCTAAACACCTTTTTTTTCAGCAAAATCCGGAAGCCAAGAAAGCGTTCGAATCCTTTCCGCAAACCATCAGCACCCAATCCCAAATCGACCGAAATATCGTGCAATTCTTCGAAAACTTTCGACTCGTCTACCTCGCCAAACCCCAAAAACCATCAGCCCTCGCAATTCCGCCAATCTTCGACAAATTGAAACAATGTCAAGAAGGGAATCAGATGATCGTTTCGTGTTTAGAAGTATTAGAGAAGAAGTTGGGCAAAGATATATTGCCATGGAAGTATGTTCAAGTAGAGGATATGATATTTGATAAGAGTTGTTTGGTGTATGAGGTTTTGTATGCGGAGAAGAAACCGCATAAGGAATTTGTACCCATGATGAAATCGGTGTTGGTTATAAAGTTTGGAGAATTGGTTGATTTGACGATTGGAACACCGGAAGAGGAATTGTATGATGAGGTGAGAACTTTTTTGAACTATGTATTTTTCTAGTAAAAATTTAATTCCTGAAGCAACTAGGTGATAGAAAGTATTAAATCCAACAAAATGAGCTCAAAATTGCTTTCTTTAATTTTTGAAATAATTTTGAGAGGTAAAAAATCAGATTCCAAAAAATTTCTTTAAAATATCCGAAACCATGCTCCTGAAGCAACTAAACTCCGCTTTCTTGTTGATAAGTTGTAAAAAACTAGATAAATTCTAAATTCAGAGCTTTATCGTTTTGTAGATCTTGTGCACCTCTCTTAAGCTCGAAATTGAGCCCTGAAATTTGCTCAATTTTTTTGTCCAAATTTGGGTTCTTCGGCATGAAAAGGAACCCTGGAACATACATTTTTAATTTTAAAGAACCACCTGTAACAGTGTAAAATCTCCATAAAGTGAATTCCGAGCTTCAGAGAAGCGGTTGGCAAAAATTAATCACAAATTCTTGATCAGCGTCCCAAGATCTATAAAATGATATATTTCTCGTCAAAAAGTCGAAAAATGGTCAACTGTTCTATGGGCTCCGCGACGTTTCGCCACCGCGACGTTTCGACACCGCGACGTTTCGCCACTGGACGTTTCGACACCGCGACATTTCGCCACTGGACGTTTCGACACCGCGACGTTCCGCCACCGGACGTTTCGACACCGCGACGTTTCGCCACCGGACGTTTCGACACCGCGACGTTTCGCCACCGCGACATTTCGACACCGCGACGTTTCGACACCGGATGATTTTTTGAAATAAATTGTTCAATATTTTATGCCAGAGGTTTTCGGGTATGACAAACATCATGGTGATGTTCATTTTTAACCAAAAAAGAACTACACCCGAGTTTTCACCCATTTTTGGTCAAAAATTGACTAACCTCGATTTTGATGATACTTTCGGATTAAGGGTATTTGAACATCATGGCAATATTTATTTTAGGTCAAAAAATGACTATGCAAATTTCGTGGTTTGGTTTAATTTTTTTTATTAAGTAGTCAGTTATCTAAAATGGGTTAAAATATGGGTGCAGCTCTTTTTCGATGTAAAATAAATATTACCATGATGTTCAAATACCCTTAATCCGAAAGTATCATCAAAATCGAGGTCAGTCAATTTTTGACCAAAAATGGGTGAAAACTCGGGTGTAGTTCTTTTTTGGTTAAAAATGAACATCACCATGATGTTTGTCATACCCGAAAACCTTTGGCATAAAATATTGAACAACTTATTCCAAAAAATCATCCGGTGTCGAAACGTCGCGGTGTCGAAATGTCGCAGTGTCGAAATGTCCGGTGGCGAAACGTCGCGGTGTCGAAACGTCCGGTGGCGAAATGTCGCGGTGTCGAAATGTCCGGTGGCGAAATGTCGCGGTGTCGAAACGTCCGGTGGCGAAACGTCGCGGTGTCGAAACGTCCGGTGGCGAAATGTCGCGGTGTCGAAACGTCCGGTGGCGAAACGTCGCGGTGTCGAAACGTCCGGTGGCGAAACGTCGCGGTGTCGAAACGTCCGGTGGCGAAATGTCGCGGTGTCGAAATTTCCGGTGGCGAAACGTCGCGGAGCCGTTCTATGAACTTTCTTCTGCGAATAATTCAGCTCCCATGAATCTGTAAATTTCTTCAATTATGAGCTCTCTTGATTTTTTGACTTTGGAACACCTGAAGAAGAAATTACATAAATTGGATTAGGTTTTTTTGCTGATTTACACCTGTTGAACTGATTGTTTTGGTGTTCTAGTAAATAACTTGTTAAATGATCTGAACTACAGTAGTTTCCCGGTATACTGTAACAGTGTGGTGACGATTGAATTATGGCTTATACGTACAATCTAAAAATGTGAACTACAGTAACGCATTCTCTTCCAGGAATCCCTGCTCCCCTCCAAATACATTTGGTATCAAAAAATCACAAAATCCGCCAAATCTCAATTGCTCACCAGTCCCATCGCCATCTTCTCAACCGCCTCCAACTTTGTGCTCTGCAACAATCATCTCCAGAACTATGTGAATTGCTCAATGATGCCATGCACATTTTGCAAAAGATTCCTTTCGCGCGCCTTCGAACCGCCATGCCAACTCACCCGCGATTCTCCACCCCAAGTCTGCCACGATTCATGTTTCAAGTACAATCTGTGAAAGTGTCATGTTCCTTTAATAATAATACATGTTTATGTTGTCTTTTTCTTGAATTCCGAGAGAACTACACGACCGACCTACATGGTTTTTTTTGCAGAGCAAGAAAGAATTTATATACTACTCGATTTATTATATTTTATTTCATATTTACAGATTGTCTGCATCTCTCGAGAAGAAAATAGTGGCCAAATCGGAGAGAATTAGAGATACGGCCTTTTTCTCAGCACACTCCACCTATTCACACACTATCTCGCCACATTTTTGTCTCTTTTTCGTTTCTTCTTTTTTTTTTGCCTTCGTCTCCGTTTCCCGTTTTTGTTCGTTTAATTTTTGCATTTAACTTTATTCGGTGTATGTATGTTTGTAGATTTTTTTTGTACACCTAATTATTACAACAAAATTTAGGTCTGCGATTTTTTTCTCCTTTTTTTCGCATTAGGTCAAGCTTTTTCTTTGCTATAAGACAAAAATCAGGTATTTTGATAATATTAATCGATAAATTGCAGCAAAAATACAAAATCCACGAGTAGTACAAACGGGGTGGCAAGAAGTTGGGGCGAAAAAGAGCGGTAACAAATTAATATGGAGCCCGAATTTCGACCCTATGTCAATTTGCCGCCAATGACGAAGAGTGAGTTGGACAAAATAGTCGGGGCAAAAGAGCATGTTTTGTTGTAGCGCGGAGCACGAGTCATTTGGCTCCTGTCACGCCGGAGCATCATCGAAGTGTGAGCTGTGAGGATACGGCGTCGTCGAGTTCGGAGTCGAGTGAGTTGCGGGGGCTTTTCGATCTTTTGAACTCGGATATGGACTTCTAACAGGCCGATTTCGGACTAGAAACTTGGTCTTACGGGCTGAAATGATGGTTTTCTATAGGCCCGAATTTGGACCTAAAACGTAGGCCGGTTTTGTGCTTAAAACTAGATTTTTACTGGCTGAAACTGTGATTTTTTTACAGGCCCGTTTTCAGGCCTAAACCATAGACTCTTAACAGGCCGGTTTTGAGCTAGAAACTTGATTTTCACGGGATGAATCTGTGATTTTTTAAGGCCTGAAATTAGACCTAAATATTGGCTCCTAACGGGCTAGATTTGAGTTGAAAAAGTGAATTTTCAGACTCTTTAAATGGCTTTAACTAAGTATAGTTTACGAGCCAATTTCAGGCCCAAAATCTAATTTTTCTGGCCCAGTTTTCATATATTCATTAGGCTCATTTTGTGCTCAAACCACAGATTTTTTTTCCTGGACCGTTTCAGGCTCAAATTCAGCCCAAAACATGATTTTTGGCCTAGTTTTATGGATGTTACTGTGCCAATTTTCGATCTAAACTTCGGATTTTTAATTTGCTTCTTTCGGGCTCAATCTTTGTGGATTTCGGGCTTGAACCATTCAAACTATCAGAGCCGAATTTAAACCCATCCCAGTAGGTTTTAGCAAACTGGATTCAGCCATGAACATCTTACTTTAGAAGGATTGGTTTCGGGCCCAATCGATAATCTCATCTCAGTTGAATTCGGCTACAAAACATGGTTTTTTGGACCGATTTCGCACTCAAACCAATAATTTCGAAAGTGCCAATTTTAGACTTAATTCTTGGGTTATTTCGTGCAAAAATTATGATGTATAGGAGCCAGATTCAAGCTCGAACCATACCTTAATAAAGGCCATTTTTAGACCAAAAAAACAAATTCAATTGACGGGCCTATTTGAGGCTGAAACTATGAATTTTCAGCGTTTAGATATGCACATTTGATAGGCCAATGTTGGGCTCTAAATCCATGAAAGCAGCCTTCGAAAACCTTAAAAATTCTGAAAAATGTCTAAAAACCACTGTCAAAAGCCTAATCCCAATGAACTCTTGACCACATTCCTCTATTTCTGACGTGATTTTCATCATTTCCTCTCTTTTTGATTCGAAATTGCTGATAACCATCAAAAATATGCAAAAGTATTATTATTATCATTGGTTTTTGACGGGTTTCTATATTTATTGTTTATGTGACTTGTTGTTTTCGACAAAAAATGTAGTGAATACAAATAATATTTGCAGCCGTTCGCATTCGTCCAGAAATCAACTCGCGTCGCCAATCGCTCATCCCAAGTCGCTTCGTCGTCGCCTACGAATATGTGGCGCAAAAAGAGGATGAGCTCAATCTCCCACTCGGCTCCATCGTTCGCCTCATCACCACCGAAACCAACGAGGATGGTTGGTATAAGGGAGACCTGGATGGAAGAGTCGGGTTGTTTCCGTCGAATTATGTGCGGCCGATTGGCGAAGAGTCGAATTTGACCGAATTCTCGGCGAGAAACATACAAATCCCGCCACCGTATCGAATTTTGGATGAATGTCAGATTGGGTTTGGCGCAACGGCAACCGTGTTCAAAGTTGATATACGGGTACATCGAACGGATTCGGAGGTTGGTTCTGACAAAGGGATCGTTTCAAAGTGTTCAGCTACAAAGTGAGAAAATCTGTATAAAAGCGATTTTGAGGGCTTAACTATAGGGTAATCAAGTATGAAATAGAACACTGAAATATTCATTTTCTTCAAAAACCTCAAAATTAGGCTGAAAATTTCAGAACATGGAAATTCTTTGCAAAAAAAAACGTGATATTTTCACGTGTTCTATATATTTTTGTCGCAGAAAAAATCCGAATTTGCTGAAAATGCTGTAATTGTTCATTTTTATGCAAAACAAATTGTCTAGATATTTTCAGGACAAAAAGTTAGCCTATAGTATAGTATACCATCCTATTTTTGATGGTTTTTCGAGCATTTTTTGTAATTTCAGTGTAAATTTCAAGATTGAAAATTGGGTACTGAGAATATTGTTTGGCGAAAACTAATAACAGATTCGTTTTCAGCGTGTCAAGATCTACAAAATCAACTCAAGCCTAGTTTTTAGAGATTTGCTCCGGCTCAGACAAAACTTTCCGAACATTTTTTTTTTTTTTTGACTACATCCAGAAATTTGCATAGGGTTGCTTTGTCCGCTTTTTGGCCATTTTTACTAGATTTTAAGCACCAACTCTGAAACTGACCTAGCTAAAATGACAGACTTATGGCTTAAAACTGGAGCTCCTTATCTGAATTGGACCTAAATTCGAAATTTACGTGGTTTTTGGGTACTTTTTTAAAGTTAAAAACCTCGAATTTATGAATTGTCCTGAATTTTTGGAATCCAGTTGAAAAAATGAAACTAGGAGGCTCCATTCGAGCATAAAAATTGAATTAATCCAACTCCCAAATGAAAATGAATTTTCGATATGAAAAAAATGTCTGAAATCTAGCTTAAAACTGGAGCTCGTTATCTGAATTGGACCTAAATTCGAAATTTACGTGGTTTTTGGGTACTTTTTTAAAGTTAAAAACCTCTAATTTATGAATTGTCCTGAATTTTTGGAATCCAGTTGAAAAAATGAAACTAGGAGGCTCCACTCGAGCATAAAAATTGAATTAATCCAACTCCCAAATGAGAATGGATTTTTTAACTGAAATTCTGAAAATCAACATATCCTTTACTCTGAAACTGACCTAGTTGAAATGACAGACAATTAGCTTAAAACTGGAGCTCCTAAATTGGACCCATATATCCAAAAAAGGCACTAAAATTGGACCTAAATTTAAAGTTTACCAGATTTTTGGAGAATTTTTTGAAGTTAAAAACCTGATTTTAAAATTTGAAAATCGAATTTATCCAATTCCCAGGTGAAACTGGATTTTTTAAACTGAAATTCGGAAAGTCAATAATACTTGAAATCAATAGATTCTGTACCTCTGAAACTGACCTAGTTAAAATGGCTGAAATCTGACTGAAAACTGGAGCTCGTTATCTGAATTGGACCTATGCTCCGGATTTTTCAGCTTTAAAAAAATGTTTTTAAAAAATCATGCACCGATTCAAAAAAATTCAAGACAATCTCTAGAAAAACAGGTCTCGATATACGAACCACCATTTCAATTATGTGTTTCCCGAAATTCAAAGGCGCATGTCTGTTCGTGTCGAGACCACGCCTACGTGGACCTGAAAACTACTAGAATGCCGATTTTTTGGGATTTTAGCAAAAAATTCAAGAAAATCAAACATTTTTAATTTTATACTTTAAGAATTTAAAGGCGCATGGATATTCGTGGCGAGACCAGGGCTAAAGAACCTCGAAATTACCGAACATCTGACTATTTTTTCAGAAGTTCAGCTTTTTTCAGACTGTAGATTTTCAGTCCAGAAGTTTACAATATAATTTTTAAAATTGTGAAAAAACACAGAAAATTCGCATTGTTGAAAATCTCAAGTTAAAAATTTCCACGTATATTCTTTGTCATAACAATATGAAATTTAAAGATTTGAATTTAAAAACGGAAAATTTACGGTTTTTTTTCGGCTAAAATTAATTTTCAAAGTTTTTCAGGTGATAACTGTTTAAAAAAATGATTTTCTACGATTTTTTGCGGCAAAAATAGAATTTTAAACATTTTACGTTGGATTTTAATTATGAAATTTGAAAATTTGAATTTAAAAACGGAAAAATTACGGTTTTTTTCGGCTAAAATGAATTTTCAAAGTTTTTCAGGTGATAACTGTTTAAAAAAATGATTTTCTACGATTTTTTGCGGCAAAAATAGAATTTTAAACATTTTACGTTGGATTTTATTTATGAAATTTGAAAATTTGAATTTAAAAACGGAAAAATTACGGTTTTTTTCGGCTAAAATGAATTTTCAAAGTTTTTCAGGTGATAACTGTTTAAAAAAATGATTTTCTACGATTTTTTGCGGCAAAAATAGAATTTTAAACATTTTACGTTGGATTTTAATTATGAAATTTGAAAATTTGAATTTAAAAACGGAAAAATTACGATTTTTTTCGGCTGAAGCTAGTTTTTAAAGTTCTGTAGATGATAATTGTTGTCTGAAAATCGCTGAAACTACCAAAAATCTTGCTGAAAACTCGAAATTTCAGGGAAACGAAATCGCCGATGAATACAATACAAATAAAGCGGCGCTGAAGCGCTTCAACATGTACACATTTACACGAAGTTCAACGTCAACACCGCCTTGTACGTTTTTGTTCATCTGAAACGGGCCCAATCAAAAAGAACCCAAATTTCCAGACGAATTGCTGAAGCGTGAGGCGAATCTGGTCAACGGGCTACAGCACGCCAACATTGTTCGATTGTTGGGTGTTTGCACCGAGAAACCGTATTTCGGGCTACTTTTGGAATTGTGTGAAGGCGGCTCGTTGCGAAGTGTCTATCATCAGACGCATGAGCAGACGATACCGTTTCGAGTGCTCGTTGATTGGGCACTTCAAATCGCATCGGGTATGGAGTATCTGATTGCGCAAGGGTATATTCATCGAGATTTGAAGGCGGATAATGGTGAGTTTTTGAAAATTGAAATATTTTTGACAAGAGCCACGTGTAAATTTAAATTTCATATTTTTAAGCGCCTAAAATCCACGTTGAATTATAGCCGCGCAATAATTCAAAATGCGCAATTTTTGAGCTTTCAAAATAAATTTTTTAAATTCAATATTTTTACCCCCAAAAATCCACGTGGAATATTTTGAATTAATTTTTTCTGTTAAAAAATGCGCAATTTTTGCCGCCGAAAATCCACGTGGAATGTTCGAAATTAATTTTTTACTCCAAAAATTGAAAGAAGTTCATTTTTTAAACAATTATCATCTGGAAAACTTTGAAAATTAATTATAGCCGAAAGAAATGCGCAATTTTTGAGTTTTTAAAGTAAAATTTTGAGTTTCATATTTTTTCCGCCGAAAATTCAACATGGAAATGTTTTTAAAAAAATGTAAAAAACCAAGAATTGAAAAAAAAAGAAAGATGATTTTTAAACAATTATCATCTACAGAACTTTAAAAACTAGCTTCAGCCGAAAAAAATCGTAATTTTTCCGTTTTTAAATTCAAATTTTCAAATTTCATAATTAAAATCCAACGTAAAATGTTTAAAATTCTATTTTTGCCGCAAAAAATCGTAGAAAATCATTTTTTTAAACAGTTATCACCTGAAAAACTTTGAAAATTAATTTTAGCCGAAAAAAACCGTAATTTTTCCGTTTTTAAATTCAAATTTTCAAATTTCATAATTAAAATCCAACGTAAAATGTTTAAAATTCTATTTTTGCCGCAAAAAATCGTAGAAAATCATTTTTTTAAACAGTTATCACCTGAAAAACTTTGAAAATTAATTTTAGCCGAAAAAAACCGTAATTTTTCCGTTTTTAAATTCAAATTTTCAAATTTCATAATTAAAATCCAACGTAAAATGTTTAAAATTCTATTTTTGCCGCAAAAAATCGTAGAAAATCATTTTTTTAAACAGTTATCACCTGAAAAACTTTGAAAATTAATTTTAGCCGAAAAAAACCGTAATTTTTCCGTTTTTAAATTCAAATTTTCAAATTTCATAATTAAAATCCAACGTAAAATGTTTAAAATTCTATTTTTGCCGCAAAAAATCGTAGAAAATCATTTTTTTAAACAGTTATCACCTGAAAAACTTTGAAAATTAATTTTAGCCGAAAAAAACCGTAATTTTTCCGTTTTTAAATTCAAATTTTCAAATTTCATAATTAAAATCCAACGTAAAATGTTTAAAATTCTATTTTTGCCGCAAAAAATCGTAGAAAATCATTTTTTTAAACAGTTATCACCTGAAAAACTTTGAAAATTAATTTTAGCCGAAAAAAACCGTAATTTTTCCGTTTTTAAATTCAAATTTTCAAATTTCATAATTAAAATCCAACGTAAAATGTTTAAAATTCTATTTTTTGCCGCAAAAAAGCGTAGAAAATCATTTTTTTAAACAGTTATCACCTGAAAAACTTTTAAAATTAATTTTAGCCGAAAAAAACCGTAATTTTTCCGTTTTTAAATTCAAATCTTTAAATTTCATATTGTTATGACAAAGAATATACGTGGAAATTTTTAACTTGAGATTTTCAAAAATGCGGAATTTACTCATTTTCATTATTCACACCAAAAAATTCAGTTTTTCAAGATTCGAAATATAAAATACTTGAAAATGTTTGTCCCTGAAAAATTAATTTTTGAAATACAAGAAAAAAACTATCACCAAAAATCCACGTGTAATTTTCATATCCCATAAAAATTTCATTATTTAAATTCACAAACAATGCGCAATTTTCAAGTTTAACAATTAAAATTTCAAATTTTACTTAAAAATTTCCAATTTTCACATTTTTAGCAAGAAGTTCAATTTTTAAAAAGAATTTTCAAGTTTTTCAAAAATTCGAAATGTTGGCTTTGAAAAATTAATTTTTGAAATAAAAAAAAGTTATCTCGAAAAATCCACGTGTAATTTTCATACCCCATAAAAATTTTCGAATTTTCACGTTAAATTTTTTGAATTTCATAATTTGCCGCCAACAAGCCGCGAAATTCAAAAAATTCAAAAACAAGAATCATAGCGAGCCAGCTTCTAATCACTATTTTTTCCAGTTCTCGTCAAAGAAGAAGTCTGCTTCTGTTTCGACGAGGAAAGTTTCGAATGGTGTCATCGTTGCGGTCGTCGTCCGTTCGACCGTCTCAAGCTCAAAATCACCGATTTTGGCGTCACACGCGAGCTCACCGACGAGGCTATCAATCGTCAATCGCAAGTGGGCACATGCGCGTGGCTCTCACCCGAAGCGTTCCGCGGCACCTACTCCGAAGCCTCCGATGTCTGGTCGTTCGGCGTTGTGCTCTGGGAGCTGCTCTCCAAAGAGGAACCCTATCAAGGACAGGTTCCCGCCTCAATCATGTTCCAGACTGGAATATGTGGCAAGAGCCTTGAAATCGACAAGAATTGCCCAGCCAAATGGCGGGGAATCATGCAGAGTTGTTGGGAGCTCACACCGAGCACACGACCCACATTCCAACAACTCGTCCAATTCTTCGACGGGTATAAAAAGGAGCTAGAGGAGACGAGTGTGTCCAACGAGTTGGATTCGCAGCTAAAAGAGGCGCAGACGAAAATCGCTGAAGAATTCCGCGACATTTACACAAAATGTACACCAGATCAGCGGAATATGTTGGATGATATGATACAAAAACTCTACGCGCCGATTAGTGGCATTGAACGGAGCAAGCGAGCATCTGTCGCGCCTGCGACAAAGGCGCGAAAGCATAAGAATAAGATGAAAAAGCCTGAAATCAGTGGACCTGTTGGAAATCTCAAGCATATCTACTCCATTAAAGTCGACGAGGAGTCTAACGATAAAAATCAATTCAAATTTTGTAAGTTTTCTTGTTTTTTTTTTTTTTTCTTTGAATTTTTGTGTTGTAACCCTGTTGTATTGTGATTCTAGACGACTATTCGACTCTTCCTCGATCTTTGGGCAAAAACATCGCATCGCTCTCAACGAGTAGTCCAAACCTCAACCTGATCTGCGATTTGGGCAACGTCGCGCCTCCTCGCCCAGCGTCGCGAATCTCGCGACAAAAGGCGATTCGCAAGAAGAACAACAATGCGAAAAATCACGACATGTCGCCGACGTCGCTGAAGGATTACGAGATTTCTTTTGCGCAAAGTGAGTTGTGTTGTGAATAGTGGTGGTGGTGTTTGTGCTCACTTCTGGAGCTCTAATGTGCTCAAAAATGAACGTTTTTAGTAGACAACGCGGATGATGTGGTGCTCATCGAGTCGACATCCAAAGATCATCAACCTGTGAAGAATGGGACATTGTCGAAAGTCTTCTCAAAATTGCCATGGGTTAGTTAATTTTGAGAACTTCTGGGCGACTTATGTTAGAGGACCAGAGAATCAGACAGCTATAGTGCATTTAGAGGTCAGAGACGCAGAGAAACAGACAGCTAGAGTGAATTTTGAGATGAGAGACGCAGTGAATCAAATATCTAGAGCACACTCCGATGGTGGAGACGCAGAGAGTCAGACAAAGCTAGAGAGCATGAAAAAGAGAAACAGACAAGTAGAGTGTATTAGTCAATGAGAGGGGTAGAGAATCAGAGAGGTAGTGACAGTGTAGTGAATATAGACGCAGGGATACAGACATCCAGAGTCTATGTTAAGGTCAGAAACACTGAGAAACAGACAACCAGAGTGTGTTCAGAAATAAGAGACGCAGAGGAAAAGACATAGCTAGAGAGCATAAGAGGTTAGATGCGCAGAGAACCAAACGAACAGAGTGTATAGGTCAATGAGAGACACAGAGAAACAGACAGCTAGTGAGATTTTCGAGATTATAGACGCAGAGGAACAGACATCCAGAGTGTATCAGGATATGAGAGACACAGAGAATCAGACAGGTAGTACGAATGTAGAGATTATAGACGCAGAAATACAGACACCTACAGTCCATGTTAATGTCAGAGACATAGAGAAACAGACAGCTAGAGTGTATTAGGAGATGAGAGACGCAGAGAAACGAATATCTAGAGTACACTCCGATGGTGGAGACGCAGAGAGCCAGACAGAGCTAGAGAGCATGAAATGTCAGAGACACGAAGAGTTAAAGTGTATTTTGAGATGAGAGACGCAGAAAAGCATAGACACAGACAACTAGAGTCGTTCATATATAAGAAATGCAGTTAGAGACGCAGAGAAAAATGTTCAAGTCAGAGAATCACACAGTGTGAAGATGTGATTCGCTATATAAAACTAATAAATTTCCAGAAGACGAAACGCGACTCACGCGACGACGACTACTCCTCCAACCCGTCACCCATCACCACTCGCTCCTCATCCTCCTCCTCGAATCGCCAACAAATTCCGCCAATATTCGCCGGTCCATCGTCGCGCGCCCCACTCGCCACCTCGCTATTCCACCACAACAACGACGCGTCGCAACGAAATCGCGCTCACTCGACCGCCGATTGTTTCGAGGAGGCCGGCGTGTCGCGCAAGAATAAGGTGTCGCCGACGGACAAGTCGCGCAATCTTGTGAAGCACACCAATTTGACAGAAAGGTTTGTGAAAGAGGAGCCGCCGAGTCGACCCGCGCAACTGCCAACAACTCATCAACGAAAATCGGTGCTCGACCAGCCGATCCCGATCAGCCCCAACTATTCGCCAATGTCGGTGATGTCGCGTCGCACCACATCATCCATCGACGGGCCCACCAACCCCGCCACCATCAATAGCAGCTACTATGAGCACTTTGCCGTTCCGCCACCACGTATCAACAACCACATCATGCAGCCAAGTCTGTCGAGCTACATTCCAGTGGCCGCCAACGAGCCAACCCATTATCAAATGCGCAACGGACAAATCCACTCGTCGCCACCAATTCCCACCTATTTCCCCGTTGGTGGCGGGTGTGACGACTATATTCCGGTGTCGGGTACACCAATCGGGACGGCGTATGGTGGTGTGGCGGGAACGGGCGGAATCCGCCCCGGCGCCATGAACGAGGTCAACAACACCCATTTGTACAATGATTTTTTGGCCAAATTCAACAGTTTGAACGTCGTCAACCCCCAATATTATCAGTGTAAACCGAAAAACGCGGCGGCGGCGACGGCGGCGTCGACAACAAATGTCGCGGCGGCGGCGACGGCGACACACCAGACAATAGTTCCAACACGACCCATGACAGAGTAAGATTTCCGATGAATGATTGCACAAATATTGAGCTCATTTTCAGACCAATACCCAACTTTGACGATGAGCCGCCAGATCATCAGGCACCACCGCCACCATTACCACCACCAATGGCGCCACCAACGATGATTGCACCAGTCATTCCGCCGCGCGAAGTTTGATCCCCCCCTTCCCTTCTTCTTTCCTTTTCCCATTTTCTGGTCATACTGAGTAATAAATTGTTTAGATGTTTGTTACTTGGGAGTTCGGTGGAGCGTATATAACCCAAAACCAAAAAAGAGTTTTTCTCTGCGTCTCTTAATATTTCTCAACCTTTTTCTCTCTGCGTCTCTCATCTCTGGCTGGTATTTTATAAACGAGATACGTTTCAGTTTTCTTTTATATTTCAAAAAAAAAAAAAAAATGCTATCACGGGTATTCTCAAGAAAAGACATTGCTGGCGGCGTCTTCTCATTCCATGACGGCAATGTGATTCCAAAAATTGGCCTTGGCATCTCCAGAATCCCTACTCAAGAAGCCTTGGACATTGCCGTCGAAGGAGCGTTGAAGTCTGGATATCGATTATTCGACACGGCGAATATGTATAAAAATGAGCATTTGCTCGGGAACTCGTTGAAAAAGTTTCTGCCAAAATACGGGCTAACTAGGGAGGATGTATTTATCACTACGAAAGTGAGGACTTTGAATGATAATACATGTGAAGAGACCGAGAAGCAGTTCAATGGTTCGATAGAGAAGCTTCAGACAGAGTGAGTTAGCATAACCTTATGATTAATGTGATGACCAAAGCTCAACAAAAAAAAAATAGCTCGCATTTAAAATCGGTACCTGCACATCTTACTGCTAAAAAACCGCAAATTCGAAAATTTGTAGATTTTGGGAGGAGAATAAGGTGAGAATATCAAAAATAGGTTTTTTTTTGGCTCCGACACATTTTGAAAACGGTTGAACTGAATTTAAAAAATGGTTGAAGATTTTCGGGTACGCCAAACACGATGGTGATGTTTATTTTGCACCAAAACAGAGCTTTACCCAAGTTTTCACCTATTTTAGGTCCAAAATTGAGTAACGTCATGCTGATGTTCATTTTGAACAAAATTAAGGTTAAACTCGCGTTTGTACCTGTTTCAAGTCCAAAATTAACTCGTTTTGGTTCGAAATTCAACAAAAAACATTTCAAGAAAGTCTGTTTCAGTCAATTTTGAACTTGAAACAGGTACAAACTCGAGTTTGGTTCAAAATGAACATCACCATCATGTTTGGCGTACCCAAAAACCTTTGGCGACAAAATCTCAACTTTTTTTAAGTCTCGGAGCCGTTTTTCTAGCTTTCGACATCGCATAAAGAAGTAATGCGATGTCCAAAGCTAAAAAAAAACCGAAAAATCAACGAAAAAAAACGTTCAAAGCATCCGCCTGATTCTCTCTGTTCCACACACTCTCTCGAGAGTACTGTACGAGGTCTCGACGCGATTGAAAAAAATAGTGTGTGAAACAGAGAGAGTACTTTGAACGTTTTTTTCGCTGATTTTTCGGTTTTTTTTCAGCTTTGGACATCGCATAACACACAAATCCTTTTCAGCTACGTGGATCTACTTTTAATTCACTACCCGCGCGATCGTGACACTGGAAAAGATGATGAATATGAGAAAAACAAATCGGGGAGGAAAATAGTGTGGCAATGTCTGGAAAACGCTAAAGATTTGGGCAAAACTCGTTCCATTGGTGTATCAAACTTCGAAATCTACCATCTTCTCGAGCTATTCTCATTTGCCAAGTACAAGCCAGTCATTGATCAATTCGAGTTTCAACCTTATCTAACTCGCGCAACACTAAGAAAATTCTGCGAGTTGAACAACATCGTGGTCCAAGCGTATTCATCACTCTGCGCGGGTGATGCCGAAATCCTCAAAGAGCCCATCGTCATCGCCTTGGCTCACAAATACCAAGTCAGTAGTCAGGCGATTCTCTACGCTTTCGGATATTCGAGCCGCACTTCAATAATCCCCAAATCAGTCACACCTTCGAGAATTCATCAAAATCTACATACCGTGAGTTGGAGAGAATGGTGAATTGTGTAAATTCAAGATTTTCAGACAATTTCCATAAAATTGACAGACGAAGAGTTGCGCAGTTTGTCAGCTCTGGACAAGCCAAAATCATTCCGAACAATCGGCAACACATGGGCTTGTTTGTGAAACACAGAAAAATTAAAATTTGAAAAAAAAAACTAACCTAAAATTTGGAGCACTTGAAGTGTATTCTGATAATTTTACCTGTGCGCATAAATAACAGGGGTGAGATTGAAGCCCTGAATGTCCGAAAGACCAGGCCTTTTTCGATCAGAATTCAGAAAAATACTTTTTTTTTAAATTAAATATTTAAAAATCTTCTGAAAAACTCGCGCTTGTATTCTTAGAAGTTGGAATATTTCGGAAAAAAACCGGAATTTTTACGAGTATTTTGAAAAAAAAAGGCTCACCCGATGTTATCGGGATTTGGCCCGGTTCAAAACGGCCCTAATCTCACCCCTAACAACACCTGCCTGCCACCAACATGACCCATTTTTTATTCACCCCAATGCCCCAAATTTATTATCACATTCCAACAGTGAATGGTGTAATGGTGGGTGTTTGTACGGGTTGTGGTGGGAGTTCGGGCGGACCGGGTGAATCGTAGGCGGGTGGCGGTGTGTACGATTTTGGCGCCACTGCGCTCGACGCGGCGCCAATGAATGCGCACGTGACGAAAGCGACGACGCCGAATGCGATGGCGAGAGAGGCGACGCATGCGACAGCGATGATTGGCCAACGCCAATTGTGCCACCAAGAGTTGCTACTCGAGTCGTCGGAGCTGCTACTCGTCGTGTCAGTGTTGTTACCCCCTCCTCCTCCTCCAGATGACGTCGCAGTGGTCGCAGTGTTGCTGGCGGCCGTGGTGGTAGTGGTAACACCAGCCACAGTAGTCGCCGTGGAATTGCTGCTCGAAGCCTTGGTGGTGGTAGTAGTAGCACTGGTCGTCGTTGATGAATTACTACTTGACGCAGAAGCGGCAGTTGTAGCGGTCGTATTACTGGCACTTGTAGTAGTGGTGGTGTTACTCGCAACCGTTGTTGTAGTGGTTCCATTGACAGGAGTCGTTGTTGTCGTGCTAGCCACCGTAGTAGTGGCAGTTGTGGTAGTTGTGTTCGACGTCCAGAGATAGCATAAAGGTAGCCCGGTCATTGTTAAGGTATATGATCCATTGGAAGGAGCAGATGTATCAGCAAGGTAATCTGAAGGATTAGAACATTTTTTTTTTTTGAAGGTTCTCTTATTTTTACGGTTCTATCAGAGTTGTGCTTTCGGGCCGAAACGGGTTCCCGCGACCTGCCCTGTTCGGTTAATAATATTAATCTTTAAAGGTTCATACTGAAAGCCTATTTTAATTCTTGGAGTTTGAAAACTAGACCACAGTTCAAATTTTTAGAACTCTGAGCTGAGTTTTTGATAAAAGAAATATCACAAATTAAATTCTTAAATTTGAATTTCATTATTTTATTAACTTTTGAATCGTAACAGAGCCGCGTTTTGAAAATTAAAATTTCGGTTCGTGGAGCAGGGCTCAAAGATTAGGCTTAGTGAAGCAGACCACGTGAATTGAAGTAGGTTTGATATAATCAGCTTCCTTTTTGAACTCCATTTTAAAAAAATTATCATGTTTTATAAACATTTTCAGGTCCATCTCAAGAGCTCCAATTCAGGCCTAATTGTTTTCCAGCCCGATTCAGAGTCATCTTTTTGACTTACCATAATAAACCGAGGATTGATATTGATAAAGTGCCACTGTCGCTCCACAATAACCCGATACATTGACGCAATAGAACGTTGTCAGATTGGAGAGTATAGTGTAGTTTGGGTAGAGTGTAGTGTCATCTGGTCGGAGCATTATAATTGACACTAAAACATTCCTTTTTTTCTCTTGTTTTTTATTGAAAAAAAACTTACAATTGGTCCCATTATTCTGATAATACGCTGAAACCGACGTCAAACAACTCGCCGAGCATTCCGAATTTGCGGCCGAGATCACGAATCCGTCAATTGCTCCAGTTTGCTCGGCGGATACATTCGAATAGGTGAAATTGACAGTGTTTTGGGAGACATAGTGATTGTAGTAGGAGTCGCCAGCCGAACCGAGTTGATATTGTTCGAGGGACAGAAGATATGAGCTGTCTGGAAGGAAAAATCTTGCTTGTTTTGTTGTTGAGAAGGGGTGCCAAATGGGTGCTCAGGAATTGTGACGAAATTCTGGTTACCAGGTGAGAGAAAAAATGTGTTTCGTATTTTGGAACCAAAAAACTAGAAATCTCAGGATTTTGTCAACTAGAACGTGATCCGATTAGGGCTAAATTTAAAATCCAGAGAAGATTTTTAAGATTGATAGATTAATCTGATAAAAATTCCCCAAACTTTGACAAAAATGACCAAATTAGCAATTCGAAGGTTATTTCAGACGAAACACAGACTTCAAAAGAGCTTCAGAAACCTGATTTGATTTTGAATCTTTGAAATTGTTGGAATCAAGCCTTCAGAATTCCCGGCTTCACCGTTAAACTCAGAATCTGAATCAAGTTGGATTTAATTTCAACATTTAAAGAAGCCTCTCATTTGGTGATTCAAACTCAGCTTATGATTTCAGAATCGTTATTTAGGCTTCAGAAGAGATCTCTGATTTGGTTTTTGAATCTTAAAATTGCTGGAACCAAGGATTTCCTGCTTCAACGTTAAACTCAGAATCATGCAACCTCTATGAAGGCCTCAGAATCTGAATCAACTTAAATTTGACTTAAAAATTTAGAGAGGCTTCTGATTCGGTGATTCAAACTCAGCATATGCTTTCAGAATCTTTCCTTAGGTTCCAAAGAGCTCTCTGATTTGGTTTTTAAATTTTAAAAATTGCTGGAACCAAGTCTTCAGGATTCTTTGAACCCAAGGCTCAAAAAGCTCTCAGATTTCAAATTGACGTTTAGTAGGTCTATTTGGGCGCATGTATCGATTAAAATGAGCTCAAAATGAGCACAAATCAATTAAAAGGTGAATTTTGAATGCTCCAACTCACCAACACTACTCGAACTACAATCCGCATTGACAAAACTATCCAAAAATAGACCTATCCACCAAAATACGCACCATATTTGGCGCATAATTACCAACAAAACAAACAAATATTTTTTGTCTTCGTTTTTTTGCTGGAGAAAAAACCGCATTCCTTTGGTGGTTTCTAGGCGACGCCCAACACCAGGGCAACTTGAATAGGGGAATAGAGA
This sequence comes from Caenorhabditis sp. 38 MB-2015, assembly GCA_900536415.3. Taxonomy (NCBI): domain Eukaryota; kingdom Metazoa; phylum Nematoda; class Chromadorea; order Rhabditida; family Rhabditidae; genus Caenorhabditis; species Caenorhabditis quiockensis. The sequence continues at coordinate 58,001 of LR551547.1, forward strand.
CGGTGTTGATTTTTGACTCTTTTTTTTTCCTTGTGGATCATTTGACCCGAATTTCGGGTCCCGAAAAAAAAACAACCCACCTTAAATAATCGCTCCAACTTCATAGGGAATCTTCAACTTTTTCAAGTCATTCTCCACATTTTCTCCGAGATTCTCCAAAGTTCGCTGTTTTCGAGGCAATTGTGGTTCGTCCAACACTTTTCCACATGTTCCTCTCAAATGTTTGACCAAATATGCGGGTTTCTTGTATGTTCTACCACATTTTGGGCACTTTAAAAGCATCTCCTCATCGCAACACATCGAATGACGCTCCAAATTCCATTTTCGGGAGAATTGTCGGAAGCATCGCTGGAATTTCAGCCGAGTTTTTCAGAGGCATTTCTCCGCTAACCTGACAACAATACGTTTCCTCATCACCTAGAATATGTGAAATTCCACAAACTCGTCGCTTCTTCCTGGCTTTCACGTCGTCTTGCTCTTCTTCGAATGGGAGAGGTATAATGTTGCGATTCGGCCCATGATGTTCTTCAGAGGGGATTTCAATGATATAAGGTGTTCGAAGAGGGCGTTTCGAACATGATGTCGGGATGATGAAGCGGTAGATTTGGGCAGATCTGAAATTAGAATTTTGGTGAAATTGAGCTGAAAATTTTCTCACCAAAGGTTTCCGGGTACGCCAAACATGATGGCAATGTTCATTTTTCACTTAAAAAAAAGAGCTGCATTGGCAAACTGAAGTTCAAACCCCTCCGACCGGAAAAATCCAAAAAATTAGAACCATTCCCCTCAAAAACTAGCTTTTTTCTTTAAAATTTCACATTTGAGATAATATTGTGCCGAAAAAGTGGGTTCTAGACTAGTTTGAACGCTGAAAGGGCGACAAAAATGTCTTATAAAACCAATTTTTGAGTAATAATCTGTGGTAAATCATGTTTTCTTGTTCGTGGTCCCTTTTTTGTGTCCCTCGAATTACATAATTATCTGATTTTCAAAAGTTAAAACCCCTTCCATAAAAAATATCCAGAAAAGTTAGAACCCCTACATAACACCAGGTGGTGCCTCTTTTTATGTATGGCTGCACCTGATTTTTCACCTATTTTAGGTCCAAAATTGACTGAAGTTTTCAGAAACATCATGGTGCTGTTTTTTTGCACCAAAATAGACTTGCGCTCGAGTTTGTACCTTTTTCGAATTCAAAATTAACTTGTTTTAAGTCCGAAAAAATTTCAAGGAGTCTGTAACAGTCAGTTTTGGAATTAAAACAGGTACAAACCCGAGAGCAAGTTTATTTTGGTGCGAAATAAACATCACCATGAATTTTGCCATACTAAAATGCCCATTTTCTGAAAATTTCATCAAAATCTGGGTCAATCAATTTTGGACCTAAAATTTGTGCTCTTTTTTAGTGAAAAATGAACAACCGAAAACCTTTGGTGACATAATTTCAACACTTTTTTTTAAAAACTTCATCCGGCTGCGAAATGTCCCAGAGCCGAATTGAGCAAAATAAAACTCACAAATTAACAGCGACAACAAGATGACCAAAAATCCCCAAATTACGCTCCAAAATGATTCTTCCAACGCGCAAAACTTTTCTCAAAACATCTTCTGGATGTTGATAAGTTAGAAGAAGGCTCATCTGAAACGTTTCTGAACCTCTACATTCAGAATGTCTTTTTAGATGAATTTTGGGAACAAAAAAACCCGATATTCGCAAAAATCAAATAAAACCAGAACACATTTCATGACAAAAAAAAATAGGGGCAAAGAAAAAAAAAGTAACATTATAAATAGTAATAATATCACACAGAACTCATAAACAGTAAATGATAAAAACTGGAATTTTCCACGAAATACCAAAGAATAAAAATAGAGAAAATGATAGTCAAATAGGGCAAAAATGGATAGAGACGGCTTCTAGTGTTATGACTAGATTTCACTGGGTTTCAGAAAAATTAGATGGGGAGAAGGGGGATTACCATTCAGCTTCACCGCTACATTTTTGGAAGACATAGTCTTTTTTGTCGACGTGCATTACTCCGTCCTTCAATTGGAACTTCCATTTGGTTCGAGCACGATTCACCTGTAAAAGATTTTGGTTATTATAGGGAGTTTTCATCATACGTATTATAAAAAAGGACTCCGCTTATGTAGGGGTTCTAAATTTTACGGATTTTTTGAGTGGGATGGGCTCTAAATGTTGAACATTAGCTAATTATTTAATTCGATAGGCATCAAAAATAGCTTGAACATGGGTTTAACTAAAATTTTTGAAGCACTTTCGGCGTTTAAAGTGGTCTAGGACTCATTTTTCGACACCATATTATCGCAATTGTGACACTTTTTCAAAATGAAACTAATTTTTGAGGGTGCTTATAACTTTTCGGGTTGAGTAACTTCAGTTACTCAAAATGGCACCTTTTGATGTATTCCATATAATTCAGGATAGTTTCTGAAATTCAAGAATCTACAAAAAAATTATTCCAAAAATCCACGCGTATGACTTCAATTTCTACATTTTCTAAGTTATAGAAGCATAACTTCATTTTTTTAAACTCTTTAATTAAAATTTTAAACGCGAAAAACAGGTAAAATTTTGCTTTTCAGTTTTGAAATTTAAAATCCTTACCTTCTCAAACTGGCACATAATAATATTATCCGCATCAAACAACACTGTCAAATCCTCATCATCCGATTGATCATCTTCCGAGTTCAACGGCTCCTCTTCATTCTGTTGTTCAGCATCCTCAACTTCACCATCTCCAATGCGATCCGCGATACGACGAAGCGGATCATCCTCATCTTCATCGGACGACGAATCCGACATTCCACCACCGCCTCCGTCGATTTGCATCGAATTCAAAATACCGCCAAGTACTGATAATGCTTCTTCTTCTGGAAAAATATAAATCAAATCGTATATTTTTGACACAAAAAATGGATATTTGGAAGAAAAAAAAACGTTTTATGAGTACAAAATGACTGAAATTCTTGAATTTCACTTGATTTTCACTGGAAAATTCTTAGTTTTTACTGAAAATTCTCGATTTTCACTGAAAATTTTTGGTTTTTACTGAAAATTCTTGACTTTCAGTTGATAAAACTCACCACTAGCTCCCTCTCCTCGAATCTTTCTCGCTATCGACTTTTTCACCTTCTTGACAATTTTCACCGGTTCCGATCTTGATGGTTTCTCCTCTTCTCCCTCTTCATCTAACAACCCTCCATTTCCATCCATCTGATTCATATGTGACAATTGATTACCTCCGGGTGCTTGTTGTTGTTGTGGTACAATTCGAATCTGTTGCCCATTAGCCATCTGTTGCACCAAACTGTTGGCGTTCACCGACATTGGAATGGGCTGACCTATATGGAGAAGCTGATATTTCAGATGATTTGAAAGGGATAAACTCACCATTCGGTTGTTGCACCATAATAACTTGTCCCGGTTGAAAGTGCTGACCGTTAATGAAAAGTGGTTGTTGTTGTTGGGGGAAGACACGAAGTTGTGATGGATGAATTTGCTGGAATTAAAGATTATTTCCATTTTCAGATACTATATGTGTTTAAGGGGCTTTTCAGAAGTTCGGACCTGCTTCCCGGTAATTTTTAGTGTAAAAACTGGAGTTTAGCATACAAAAATCAAATTTTTTAGATTGAAATTTTGATACTTCGGTGAATAGAATAAAAAATGATGAAAGCTGAATTTGCTGGAAATCATGATTATTCCGATTTTCAGATACTACACTGTAAATTTTGATTTTAAGAGGTACATTTCTCAGTTCGGGTTTTTTCAGAGTTTCGGACCTATTTCGCTGCAATTTTTAGTGTAGAAACTAAGTTTTGGCAAAAATCAAGTTTTTTGATTCGGTGAATAGAATTTCAAAAAATCTTTTTTGTTTTATTTATGGAAAACCTAGGTCTCTTTTAAAATCAAAATAAGGTCTCGAACAGTGGTTTTTCGAGCTAAGTCCGGATATTTTTGTGCTAAATTTGATACTTTTCAGAATTCTGAAGAAACCAACCTGCATAGCTGCCAAATGTGCCTGTTGCTGTTGTTGCTGTTGCGGCTGCGGCTGTTGCGTATACAACGATCTGATCGCATGCTGTTGTTGCTCGGATCCACTCGCTCCACCGGCGGCTCCCGCCATTTGTTGTTGAAGGCGCAATTGTTGCGCGGCTGCTGCGGCAACTTGTTGTTGCTGCGTCTGCATGATCGGATTGATGCGCGGCATTTGTGGATTGGGACGCATTGGTGGTGGCGCGACGTTTTGACGTGGAGGCGCAGCGTGTGGCATCATGTTGGTTTGATGCAGGTCGACACATCCCGATGACATCACCTTGTTCTCCCATTCCTGAAAATTTCTCGTATCTTTTGTTATTTTTTTTTCTTCAAAAAAAAAAACCCTCTCTCAATGCTTTTATAATGCTAATTATCTGTACGTTTGTTTTTTTTCCGTTTCATTTCGAAATCAGTGTTAAAAATTATTATAATTTTATTAATATAGTTATATTTTTTGAGAATCAACGAGTACTGTAAGATTTAAACTAGATGCCCCTTGAATTTGAAGGTTGTCTAGTCGACGTGTTCAATCCTCTAAATTAAATATATATATGAATTAATATACCATTTTCAGTCCATTCTGTTTATGAACCGCGAAATGCTCTCAGGGATATATGAGTCAACCGAAATATAGTTTTCTATAGATAGATACTTTTTTGTATTCAGGGAGGATATACAAAACAAAAATCAAATTTTTCATAAACGGTTTTTAAGATACTTTTCGGTGGATTCTTGGTCAAGAAGCTTTGATTTTCGAGACCATTTTATTATTTTCAAAATGTCCGACACATCCTGGCTAACTCGAATTGATATCACCGGAGATGTCGGTTTTAAAACTTCCCTAATCTCCAACACTTGTCTCATTTTAATGATCGCCTTGCGATCTTCAAAACACATGGGTTCTTACAAAAACCTAATGATAGTTTTCTGTTTTTTTTTCACCCTGTTTCATGCCAGTGTGATAATGTTATCCAGATCTCTAGTACATTCTTATGACAACACATTATTTCTGATTCATCGCAAACGTTTCGATCTGGGTGAAACCGCGACAAGATTGATTTCAAGTGAGTTACGGGGAGTTTTAGATTTTTCCAAATTCAAGCACTATACTGCGGTTTTTACGCACAGAGTTTTTGCTTGGCCGCTTTGCTGTTCATTCATCGTATTCAGGTATTCTTTGTTTGAATAAAATGGGAAGAAGAGTTTCTCTGACAACATCTTTGCAACTTTTTGATAAACCTTGAAATGAAGAAAAAAAAAATGATATTTATCTCCATTTTTATAATATTTTTGAACTTCCACCTTCTTTTTCGAGCAAAAAAAGTTAACAATGGAAGTTTTTCGATGTTTTCTTTTCGATTTTCCCGATTTCACAACGAAAATATACCTTTTTCAACTGTGCCAAAACATCCGTATCAATATTCTCATCCAAGAACGATTCTTTCATCTGATTCACCACATCAGCAATAACTGCTCGATATACATCGCCCTGAAATCAATATTTAGCTGAAAATTTGCGAAAAATCTGGAACTCACAATTGCGTTTCCAGACGTCATTATAACAGGACAAGAAGGAAATCGCAATGGGGATAGTAGCTTGCTTTACAATTCGAGCTTTCTGAAAAAAAAATTATGGGTTTGAGATGGAAAATGTTCCGGTTGCTATGCGATATCGTGATAAAAATTAATTCCGAGGTTTAAAATTGCAAGAAAACATTTTCTAGAACTCCAAAAACAACTTTTTTCAAAAAATGGAGCATATTGGTTGATAAATTACACGAAAACCATTAGTCTTTGAGGAAAAAAAAATGTAGAATTCTTTTTGTGATTTACACGATTTCTCCCGTTATCCGTGACTAATTGAAAGGTGTTTTTTATGTTACCAACTTTCAATTATTTACCTATCCTCCAAAGAACGCTTGAGAGATCTTTGTTTTTATGACATTTGAACTGAATTTCTGAAATTTTAGGACTGCAATCATACTTTAAAAACACAATCAGATATACATATGAGCCAAAATGAACTTTACAACACGCGCTCTATTGATAATGAAATATGTTTTTCTGAGTTTCTGAGTTCTTTTTCGCAATAAACGATACAATTTTAAAAAATATATATCGAATTTTTGAAATTTTTAAAAATATTTCTCTGGTTCACATAATTTAAAAAATTTTCATTTTGATTTTTTTTGGAAGAATTTTTTGGTATTCACAATCTATTAAATCTAAATTCCTCATAATCTCCAAAATTAGGAATTTATTAGAACATAATTTGCACAATAATTAGAATCACAGCTGAAAAATAAATACATTTTCAATTTTCAAGCGAGCGCATAACATTTTTAATTTTTCAATTATGTGCCAAAAAATTCACCTGTTGAAAAACTTCATTATTTCAGTATTTTTAGGCATTTTTTCAAAGCAGGTGATTCGGCGTTTTCTTTTTGATTGAAGTTTGGATTTTTTCAATATAAAAATCAAAGTTTGCGCAATAAATTGAAAAATTCTACAAAACTTCGACCATAGAAAAATTTAAGAATTAGCAAAAATCATAATTTTTGCAATTTTTCACCTAAACAGGTTGCGAAATTTCTACACTCTCTCCAACCCAAAAAATCCCGCACCTGGTCAATCAAAAACTCATCCACCATATCGCAACAATTTCCTAAATATCCACCCAAAAACACTTTCCACATTCAATTTTCTCTCCCTTTTAGCATAGATTTATTTCACTCACCAATCAATGTGCAAACTGCGCCGGTCGACTGAGTATATATACGCTTCAGCCGAGGCGGTGACGTCAACCAACACACAAATTGATTGTGGGTGGAGACTTTTTCGAATAGAGACAACAGTGTGTCGCGCCGTCTGTCGTCTCTCGTATTATGTAATAGATGAAAATCGCTCGCAGCGCCGGGAGACGAGAATTGAATACAAAAACTGTTTGGCTATTCGAAAAATGGGGGAAATATTGTGGTAGATTTGGAGAGCGCAGACTTTTCGTGCCCTATATTTTTCATGTTTTCTTGAGAGAGAAAGAGATGTATTTGGGGAATCGAAAACGAATGTGATGATAATAAAAGTTGTAATCTATTGCGATGTTCAAAGCTGAAAAAAAACCGAAAAATCAGCGAAAAAAAACGTTCAAAGCACTCTCTCTGTTTCGCACAATATTTCGTTCAATCGCGTCGAGACCTCGTACAGTACTCTCGAGAGTGTGTGGAACAGAGAGAATCAGGCGGAAGCTTTGAACGTTTTTTTTCGCTGATTTTTCGGTTTTTTTTCAGCTTTGGACATCGCATATGAATCGTAAACTTCTGGAACTGTCTTAGAAATTTCAGATCTAATATGTTTCTCGGGGTTGAAAAAAATTGCGTGAAGGTTTTTGGACCCCTAGAGTTCGAATAAGAAATTAAAATACGTCGAAATATGAAACTTCAGCCAGATTTGGCTCATTCTATAAGTTCTACAACTATAAAATTGAACATTAAAATCGGAAATTTAAAATTTCTCCAATTTAGAAGGGATTTTCGACGTATTTTAATATCTAATTCGAATTCTGGGGGTCCAAAAACCTTCACGCAATTTTTGGACCCCTAGAGTTCGAATTAGATACCAAAAAACGTCGAAAATCCCTTCTAAATTGAGAAAATTTCAGATTTCCAATTTAATGTTCGATATTATAGTCATAGAACTTCCAGAAAGAGCCAAACTTGGCTTAAGTTTCATATTTCGATAGAATCAGTTCAGAAAATAGATTCTGGATTTGCTGGATGGAGATTTCAGTGTCTGGATGCTGAAACTGTGAGTACACCAATAAAATTCTCCAGAACAAAAACTTTGGCTTTAAATTTAAAAAAATTAAGCTTCTGATCATTCTTAAACAGAAATGTTTCAATTTTCAACAGGTTTTTCAGGATTAAAATTGTTTAGAATAAATTTACAAGAAATACTAGGACGTAGTTCAATTTTCAAAATAGAAAATCTAAGTGATTATCGATAGAGCGCGTTTTACAGAGTATATTCTGGATATAGTGAACCACTTCGTAAGTTAGAATTCCGGTTCAAAGAGCTAACGACCTGGAAATCTCTTGAATAATGTTCCTGTTCTTCAATTTTCTCAGCTAAAATGAAAAAAGCTCAACTTTTCATGATTTTGAACAGATTATATCAAATTTTTATGATAAACACATTAATCCGCAATCAAGATTATTAATTTCAGATCTCATACATCGCTCAGCTTTTTTTAAATTAATTTATATTGTTCTAAAAAATAACTACAAAACGGGCAAAAAAATCACAATACGAATAATAAAAAAGCAAAAATATTTGTAACGTGCAAAAATAGCAACGCAGTATTAATAAAAATTCGATAAACCGGGATTTAAATATGATTTTATCAAAAATAAAACAAAGACGACAAAAAATATACATATTTCATTCTTCTTGTTTGAGTATCGGCAAATCTGAAAAAAATGGGTTGAAAAAGGGAAAGACGTGGGAAGTAATGAATTTTTCAAATGAGAATGAACTTGTGAACAATTCTATTTTTGAAAAAAAAAAAAGAAAACTTTGAGAACCAGTTTTTCTCTATGGGAAATTAACTTCAAGTTTTGCACTTTCAAGATTTTTTACTTCAAGATTACAAACCTTCAAATCCCTCTGGTTTATATTCGTACAATAATTTCCACTTCGGACCGATTTGATCTCCAAAAACCATCGGAACCTCTATCTCATTCAAAATCACACATCTCCTCTGACCCATGTCTCGGCAAATAATCTCCACAACCATCGCAAATTCGAAATTTCCATCGGGCTGAAAAGATCCAGCCATTTTAAGCCCGGAAATAAAAATTCGGCAACGAACCAAAATTTTCTTGAGTCGAGTTCCATGCTTCATCGATGTGTTCAAATATTTTCCAGCCCTGTACTCGTAGCCAAACTCGTCGAAAAATACCGGGATTCCGTCGACAAAGTTTTTCACCTTTTCAGGGTGCAGCGAGATGATGTGGCGTTTTGTGATATCGGTATTTTTGAACATAATATCACAAAACGGGCAGGCTAATGAGGTGACGGTGAAATCTAGAACTTCCGATGCATCAGGTGGTTGTGAATATGTTGGTGGCTCATTTTCTCGGATATTCTGGAAAAAAATTCTTGGCCATTTTGAAGAACATTTTTGTCATTCAACTCACCAAAACTTGCCGCACATAACTCTGATATTCACTTCTTCTCGCCTCATACATTTTGCTCCATGTCGCTTCGCAATCCTCCATTTTTTTCACCAGCTCAAAACTTTTCATACTCACTCGATCGGATTTCACCGGAATCTCCAGTTTCATCGCCGGACAAATTGAGCGTAAATGTTCGATTAGCGCGTCTTTTCGTTTGAAACTCGTCAAGCACAATGAGCATCGTTCTCTCGTCTTCCAACTATTATGGTATGCCAATAAATGTCTATCTAATCTTCCTTTGTTTTTGAACTTTCTCAAGCATCTTGAGCAGTTTAACAAGTTTGTCGAGTTGTTTCGCCAAATTGCTGAATTCACCCAAGGATTGGGTTTAATGAGACGGTGACTTTGATTTTTGTGGTGCGCGAATTGAAACGTTGAATCGGCGGTTTTCTGAAGATCCGATTCATCAACAAGATGTGACACTAGATCAACCAACTCTTCATCGCTCAGAAGTGCCCCATTTTCCGGGACATTTGCGAGAACCTCATTGCAGTTTTGACGCCAATGATTGATCAAACAACTATACGACCTGAAAAGAAGAATTTTGACGATATAACTAAATCAATATTGGGCTTACTCAAAAATCAACCCACAGAGATCACAGTAGTGAATTTTATAATCATCCTTATCGACTAAGATCTCTTCTCCTGGTTTAAAAACCCTGTCATGAACTTGTGAATGTCTTCCAATTGTGCAAATCGGCATTAGAGAATTACAGTGCTCACAGAGCTTCATTTTCACATCATCGCAACCCATATTCGAGGTGGAGGGCTCATTAATATCAGGAATCTTCTTGTATTCATAGATATTTCGAATAACGAACAATTTGAACTGTTGATATGGCATATTTTGCTGCTCTTCGGACGTTAGAAACATTTGAATACCAGGGCATGCTTTCCGCCAGTGTTCGATTAGATTTTCTTCGCGTCGGAAGTTCTTGTCACACAAATCACAGAAAAATCCACCAAAAAACTGAAATGATATTTTTGTGGGGGTGAAAAACATTGATAACTTACACTATGCGTGTCCAAATGTCTGTAATAGCTTGAATTGCAGGTGAAATCCTTGAGACAAAGACCACAAGTTCGCATTTTCGAAAAATAAAAAATAATCCATTTGGCCTAAGAACCGATATATTTGGGTTGTTCTTCCATTTTATTTTTGAAGAACGCAAACAATATTAACAGCAAAGAGATTGACGTAATACGAAAAAAAAAGAATGGTGAATAATCAAACTTTACATAATTTTGCACTTAAAAATGCATTGAAAGGGTTTTCTGAGGGAAAATTGTTAGGAAAAGACTTACACGCAATATTTGACACATTTATAATTAAAGTAACATAGATCCAGCACTACAAAGACCACTAAAACAGGAAAATTGTGTTGAAAATTATTTTTTTTCAAAAAAAAATTATATAAACGAAAAGTTATGCGGCTTCTCCTTTCGTTTCAAAACCGTAAAGCGTTTCAAGGCAAATCACATTCAGTGTGCGCCTTGAATTACTGTAGTGCTAATTTTATTTTATTTTTTCGAGTTTACAAAAACAAAAATCCCAGAGTTTTCGACAAAAATGAAGTTACATTTTCTCATTCTTTTTCTAACAATAAAAACGGTCCTGTAAGTTTCTTATAAATAGACATTTTAAACAAATGAATTAAAATTTTTCAGAAGTATCGATTCAAATTCAAGTTTAAGCACGAATTCGAGTATATCTGATGTTCAAGAAGCTACTTTAAACACTTATGACATTGGTATTTTTGATGTTCAAGCTTTCTATGATCGAAACATCAATGGAACTTTGAAAAATGGAAAGATTAATATTGTATATCGACAACTAAGCAAAGAAGATCAGGTAAGTTACCGCAAATATTTATTCTGAATAAAACTTCTGAAAAAGTGTTTTTCAGCTGAATTTCTCCCAAATAACTCTCAAAATTCCGCATCCAGAAAAGTACATTCATTATGGAAATGATTCAATTATTGAAATGACAGTTTCCAATGGACATGAAACTATTCTTATCAACCTTCCGGTAATTTACGATGATGGACAACTCGGCTGGTCGGATGGCAAAGTTCTGAACCCAGTGATCATGCAAAGTTTAGATCTGGATGATAATAGAGGTCAACATCATAACAAGAACCTGGTTTTTACTTTACAATCTGTGTTGAATGTAGATATTGATTATGAGATCCATCAAAATGTCCTGGATAAATCAAAATATTTTATAAGGTAAATGTTATGAACTTAAAGCTCTTCAGAAAAATCAAATTAATTCAGATTTCCGGAAGGTTCTTCTATTCTCCGAATTGATGATCAAAGCTTGACATTTGACAAACCTATCGGATTCTACGTCAACGCTGCTGAACAGAATATTTCGAATCTGAAATTGACTATAACTTCAAAGGATGATTTTTGTGCAACACTTGTTACAGTTCCACATAATGTAAGTTATCGATGAAATATATTATTTTAAAAATAAATAAGAATTTAGATTTCAATCTATGAAAGATCTGATGCGTTAGACAAAATCGAGCGGAGAATAACATTCACCAAAAGAGCAGATATTTATGTATCCGAAAATGAGTTGAAAGAATTCCCGGAATTTCGAATTTTCGTTTTTGTGAATCCGAACGACGATGAATGTGATTCAGATGCGGCCCAAAGAAAACATCAAGATCAAAGAAAAACATTGAGCTTCGAGTTCCAAAAAATAGACACTATTGATTATCTTCTACCAATTATGACAATGCTTGGAATTGTTCTGTTGCCAGCTTTGGTTTTTGCCGGATCTTCGTACTATAGGTACCTAAAAATATTTATTTTACAAAGAATACTATTTTATTCCAGCATAAAGTCTGAAAACAATGTTTCCTTAGTGAATCTGATAGAACTTGACGATTCCCTGGACCTTGAAGATAATTTACTTCAGCCTGCTACAGAAGAAGAAACCTCCTTAAAGCTCCATGAAAAAGTTCTTAATTTCCCTCTGGCCGTAGTTCTTCCAATTTTCATGCACATTAGCGTAGAGTATCATAAGGTTAGTCATCAGGAGAATAAAATCTTACATTTATCTTGGAAAATTCCAGTTCACCACTACATCAATGGCAAATCTCGATGAGATCTGTTTCCACAATCATGCATGTGCCAAACCATTCTGGGTATTCAGAGCTTTCAACAATATTATCAGTAATATCGGTTATCTCATTTTTGGTTTTTTGTTTGTTCTTTTCTCGTTGAAGCGAAGATACTGGAACTCGGTAAGTTTTCAGATATTATTGTTATAAATGACTGAAACACTTTCAGCAAGCCAAAGGATGTGGTGTTTATGAAAGTGTGCTCCTCGATGTCACTATTGGTCTTTTCTTGATGATGCAAGCTGTCGCCAGTGCCACTTATCATATCTGCCCCTCTGATGTGGCTATACAATTTGGTTAGTTCTTTTTGACCTTCTCTGTAAAAAATATCCTTAATTTCTCCAGACACCCCATGTATCCAAGTGATTTGTGGCCTTCTGATCATTCGCCAATGGTCCATCCGTCACCATACACCCTCACCATCCTACTCGAACTCGCTCTTCGTCGCTGTATTCTGTGCCAACTTCATGATTTCCGCATTCTCGAAAAGTTCAATGACACGAGTTTTCATTGGTGCCGCGCATATTTTTGCGACCTACATGTTTGTTAAAGCAAAAAGTTCGGTCTTGAAGAATGGTATGTGATTTCTAAAAGGGATATGCGCAAAGTGCTGTTTTTCAGACTTCAAATATGCCACTTCACTCTTCGCCAGCTCTTTTGGAGCCCTGAATTTTCTTCTGATTCTTGTTTACTCTTCATTCACCCAACTTATCCATCTTAACCAGGTACATCATTCATTTATTTTTAGCCTCTCCATGCTTATTTTAGATCGTCACTTTCACAATGATCATCAACTGCGCGGCATATTTGACCTACTACACCTTGATGAAAATCAGTAATAACGAGAGAACCATCTGGAAAGCAGAAATCGTTGGAGTTTTTGCTGTAATCTTCTGGTTATTCGCAATTTTCTACTACTTACAAGATGATATTGATTGGACGGTAAGCTTTGATCTCTCCTAGTAATTATAGCCTGAAAAACCTCTATTTCCAGATAACTCCAGCCAAATCCCGCGCATTGAACAAACCATGCATTTTGTTCGATTTCTTTGGATCACACGATCTTTGGCATGTATTCAGCGCCTTCGCAACGCTCTTCACGTTTTTATACGTTTCACATGCTGATGATGATCTTGAAAATGTTTCGAAAAAGTCGCTCAATGTGTTTTAAATCTGAAATTCAAAATGCTTGTATGTTCATATCTCTTTAAAGCTTGTGTAATAAAATTACAAAAATTGTTGAACCGTGAGATTTTTAAATAATGGTTTTTTAACCATTGTACTTTATTTGAATGATAATAAAAACAAAAAACAACGAGGTAATAACATGTGGGAGACAAATAACGAGCGTCGTGCTTTCAAACCATTCTTTTTTCAAATAGAAAATAACAATTTTTTCTTTGTTACTGATCTTCTAACCTTATAGAATTTAACCAAGAGCCAAAACACTATGAAATCAGAATTTTCAACCTCAGAATCGTGTTTGATAACATAGTAATCGAATCTGTAACTGAAAATTCTAAAAATTTAACCGTAAGCTTGTAAGCTTGTGTAGTAGCATATTTTTCAAAAGATATAACCCTCGAACTCTTTTTTCGGCTTCGGGACGTTTCGCAACCGGACGTTTCGAAACCAGATGAACCATTGTACTTTATTTGAATAATAATAAAAACAAAAAACAACGAGGTGATAACATGTGGGAGACAAATAACGAGCGTCGTGCTTTCAAACATTTGTTTTATTTTTAAATATATAGAACATGGCTATTTTTTTCTTTTTTACTCGTTTTCTGACCTTATAGAGTTTAACTATGAGCCAAAACACAATGAAATTCGAATTTATGCTACATTTCAACTCCCGAATCGTGTAAATTCGAAAAGTTCAACTTTAAGCTTGTAAATCCACGGTTCTTAGTAGATATTTTCCCTTAAAGGAGTACGGGGAGCTAACAAGTTGCTCTTAAAAAAAAAGCACGTTTTTCAAAGATATAACCTTCGAATTCTTTTTTCGACTGAAATTTTCTCGAAACCTAGATTTTTGGTTAAAAACCCCCCTAAAAAGGTGCCGTTTCTTTCAAGGAGCAACTAACCAACTCCCCGTACTCCACCTTTAATCATATCATTAAAAATCCCCAATTTTCAGAACCGTAGTTTCAGTTTTTGTCATCATTTTCCCTGTCCCATGCCTCAAAATTGACAATATTACACTAACAGAAAGCGAAAAATGAACAGTGTAAACTTTTTGTGCACAAAAAAAAACTGTTTTGGCATCTTGCAAGAAAAAAATCACCTTTTTCCAAACGTTCCTCAGCTTTTTCTCCTTTCCGCCAATTCTTCTTTCCACCCTTCGTCTCTATATGTTCACTTCTATTTTCTGAAAAGTGCAAAAAACAGCCTGGTCGACTGCATGTTGTACTATTACTCACATGAATGTTCGCTTTTTTTTTTTTTTTTTTGAAAACTCTTCTCTTTTGCTTTATCACAAATTATTCTAATTTTGATAACACTTATTTTTTTTTTCATAAATGACGTTGCTCTTTCTCATTCTGCTTGGTGGTCTTTTAGGACCTGTTTGGTAAGTTTTCAAAAAAAAAAAAAAAAAATTTGAAAAAAAATGTGGTTTTTAGGGGAGTAGATACGAATTCTAGTATATTCAACATTACACAGCTTTCTGGAAAAGTTTACAATGGATTTTTACCAAAAGGGAAGGTCGATGTGTTATATCAGACGCTTAAAATTGAAGATGCGGTAAGATTTAGATTTTTTGTTGGAAAAAAAAATGAATTAGACCTATTTTTCTTAAAATTTGTAAGAACTTAGAGTTCGACCTCCTGATCATCAAGATATATTTTTTATCCGCCGGGAATTTTTTTGAAAAAAAAGTTACGAAGGTTCGAGGTTTTGTTCTTGTCCGTTTTAAAAGATACAAATTCTTTTCTTGGATTAGAAAACAAGAATTATAGCATGATAATCAAGAAGTCGAATTCTATAAAAATAGAATCCAGAAGCTCTTGAATTCCTTGTCAATGGTTAACCGGTTCAAGATTTAGTTTTTTAGGTCAATTCACAGAAAAAATGGTTTCTAGAGCATCTTCTGATACTTCTGGTTTCTAGTCAATATTCAAAAAAATAGGATTCTACCTGACTTCATGAAGATTTGAAAAAACTACTCATTAAGAATCTAAAGTTAGAACTTCTACCAAACATTTTTTTTTACCAAAAAATATCCCATTTTATATTATAAAATGAGCAGAAACATGCTATTGTCAGTTTTAAAAACTGAAATTATCATAAAATGCTTGTTGAACTCAATTTGAAGTACCCTCCAATCAAAAATATTCTTAAAGGCACCGTGATTTTTCTGAAAACCGCATTAGTTTCCGTAATAAATAAATTTTCAGCTAGACCTCCTTCGAATCGGCCTCACCATCCCCGACCCAGAAGAATACCTTCATCTTGGAAATGATCCAATTATCAAAATGACAGTTTCCAATGGTCGTGATAGTGTTCTTATCAGTCTTCCGGTAATCTATAATGATGGTCAACTCGGCTGGTCGGACGGCAAACTTCTCGACCCAATCACACCGCAAGATTTGAAATTCCACAAAAGACGAGGAAGTGTGAATAATAAGACATTGGTTATCACTATACAGTCTAGATTGAGTGAGGATATTGTTTATCAGATTAATCAGAGGATTCTGGATAGATCTCAATATGTATTACGGTAGGGGGGTGATTTAAATATTTTACTGAAATAAGTCCTTGTGTTTTTCAGGTTTCCGAAGGGTAATTCAACTTATGAGCTTCTTCGTCAGCATTTAACATTTGTCAAACCTATTGGATTCTACGTCAATACCATTGAGCAGAAAATTTCGAATCTTAAATTAACTGTCACTTCAAATGATACACTTTGTGCAACACTTGTCACAGTTCCACATAATGTAAGTTTTCTATAAATCAAATAAAAAACATAAGCTAAAATTCAGATTTCAATCTATGAAAGGTCTAGTGCGTTGGATAAAACTGAGAGGAGATTGACGTTTACTAGAAGAGCGGACATTTATTTTTCTGAAAATGAGTTGAAAGAATATGCGGATTTTCGAATTTTCGTTTTTGTGAATCCGAATGATGATGAATGTGATCCAGATGCTACACGAAGAGAATACCAAAAACAGAACAAATTATTAAGTTTTGAATTTCAAAAAATCGATAACTCCCATTATTTTCTACCAATTTTGTCGCTATTCGGAGTATTTCTAATCCCACTTGCCGCTCTAGCCGGATTTTTATTGTTCAATGAAGAAAGTGCTGGTGGTACAACTCCTCCCCTGATCCGGCTCAATGACTCATTCGAAGTTGAAGATCAACCAAAAACTACAGAACAAGTAGTTGATCTCGCCGAACAAGAGGATTCGTTATCAGCTCATAAGGAAATGCTCAAATATCCCTTAGCGATTATACTTCCAGTATTCATGCATACAAGCACAGAATATCATAAGGTTAGGCTTCTGAAAACAAAAAACGAATTCTAAATTCTAAAAAAATTCCAGTTCACCACTACATCAATGGCAAATCTCGATGAGATCTGTTTCCACAATCATGCATGTGCCAAACCATTCTGGGAATTCAGAGCTTTCAACAATATTATCAGTAATATCGGTTATCTCATTTTTGGTTTTTTGTTTGTTCTTTTCTCGTTGAAGCGAAGATACTGGAACTCGGTAAGTTTTCAGATCTTCATGCTATAAATGACTGAAACACTTTCAGCAAGCCAAAGGATGTGGTGTTTATGAAAGTGTGCTCCTCGATGTCACTATTGGTCTTTTTTTGATGATGCAAGCTGTCGCCAGTGCCACTTATCATATCTGCCCCTCTGATGTGGCTATACAATTTGGTTAGTTATTTTTGACCTTCTCTGTAAAAAATATCCTTAATTTCTCCAGACACCCCATGTATCCAAGTGATTTGTGGCCTTCTGATCATTCGCCAATGGTCCATCCGTCACCATACACCCTCACCATCCTACTCGAACTCGCTCTTCGTCGCTGTATTCTGTGCCAACTTCATGATTTCCGCATTCTCGAAAAGTTCAATGATTAGAATTGTTATTGGTGCCGCGCATATTTTGGCGACTTGCACGTTTGTCAAAGCGAAATACTCGTCTTTGGGAAATGGTGAGTTTTTTGGTGTTGTTTTTAAAAGTGGAAAAATAAGTCAAGGTTTCAAAATATGAGATGACAAAAAAAAATGATTTCTTGGAACATTTTTGAGAAGGAAGTTCTTCTGTCGTGAGAAAATTGTATTTCGATCAAAAGATCAATTCCAAAAACCCAGAAACTAAAATATAACTTCTGATTAATTTTTAAAATCTAAAAAATCAGAAAATTATTGATTTTATACTTCAGAGGATTCTGAAAAATATCCCGAAACCTAATTTTCGTTAAAAAAAAAATAATGGCGCATCGGAAAAAAAATAGTGTATGATCCGGAACAGTTTTCAGCTTCGCCCGATGTGCAATATGAGAAACCGATTTTCGCCGCCATTTTCGTCACCATCAATCTACTACTAATCATAATCTACTCTATTTTCACCGGTCTTGTTCATCTTAACCAGGTATTCCAATTTCCTACTCCAAATCTAGTCACCTATGTTCTATTTTTTCCAGATTGTCACTTTTACAATGATCATCAACTGCGCGGCATATTTGATCTACTATACATTGATGAAGATCAGAAAAGAAGAGGTCATCACGATGAAAGCTGGAATTCTCGGCACTTTGGCGGTGGTCTTCTGGACTTTGGCGATATCCTGTTATCTCCAAGATGATATCGATTGGACGATGACACCGGCCAAATCTCGCGCATTGAACAAACCATGCGTTTTGTTGGATTTCTTCGGATCACACGATCTTTGGCATGTATTTAGCGCATTTTCGACACTTTTCACATTTCTCTATGTTGCAATTATCGACGACAGTCTTCGCAATGTCCCAAGCAACTCACTTAACATTGTCTAGACATCACAAAACCCATTCGTGGGCGGATCTCACTTTTCTCTGTTTTTCATGTGCTATTGTATGAACTTTTGGTTTCAGCGTTTAATCTTGTCACGAAAACCTGAAGATATATAAGGAAATGTCTAGAACTCAGTTCCACATTCAGTATAATGCTCCAATTCGTTCTATCACTACTTCTGACCTCGGTGGTTTCACAGGTTCCACCGGGAACGCCAAAAAATGAAGAATCTTCGAATGTAAGAGTGATGACGTTAAATGTTTGGGAATCTGGATTGAATGTGGAGGACGGTCATCAAAAAATCGCCAAGCATATTGAAATGGTGAATCCGGATGTTGTGGCTTTGCAGGTGAGCTCGTTCTTCTAAAAATGTGATCACTAAAATGCGCTCCATTGATAATACTGGATATATAAGCTCTAGGTGGAGTTTTCGAGTTAAAAAAGTTTCCCAGGATAATCAGACACGTAGAATCCAATTCTGATACCGAAATGTTCTCAAAATCCCTCTCAGATCCTAAAAAATCAATATTTCCACTGAAACAAGAAATTGGTCCCATTTTAGCCTATAACATTGATAAAATCGGTTTCAAAAGCTCTAGGTTGAAGTTTTCGGTGTGATTATTGATAAGTTCGAACAATTGGAGCTTAAAGTTTGAAAATGAATTCAAAATTGGATTTTCTAGCTTTCTCAGTTTTCCAGCTAAAAATATACTAAACTGAACTTCTAAAAAGCTCCCAGAGTAATATGACACGTAGAATCCGATTCTGATATCGAAAAAATTTCAAAATCCCTCTCAGACCCAAAAACTCGAAATTATTAACGCGAATTTCGAATTCGGTTATCATTATTGA
This sequence comes from Caenorhabditis sp. 38 MB-2015, assembly GCA_900536415.3. NCBI lineage: Eukaryota > Metazoa > Nematoda > Chromadorea > Rhabditida > Rhabditidae > Caenorhabditis > Caenorhabditis quiockensis. The sequence continues at coordinate 77,301 of LR551547.1, forward strand.
TAAGGAATTCATGGGGCACTATTTTCAATTTTTTTAATTTCAAACTGAACGTTCAGCTGAACTTCTAAAAATGTTTACAAATAAGTTTCCAAGGGTAATCAGACACGTAGAGTTCGAATTTGATATCGGAATAATTTCAGAGTCCCTCTCAAACCCACCAAAAAATCAATATTTCAGGAAGTATACCTCAAGGAAGCCGAAAACATCACAAAAATGTTGGGACCCGATTGGACGTATGTCGAGCATCCCAGTGAGAACTACCCAGATCTTGCGATTCTCACCAGACATCACATTATTCCCAACACCTTCACATATACTTATTATGGAATTGGATGTACGATTATGTTGGAGAACGGTAGAGTTGTCAATGTTTGGAATGTTCATTTGGACTATTGGCACTATGGACCGTCGGAGGCTTTTAAGGAGAATGTGGCCAATGTCAGCCAGATTCTTGCCACCGAATTTATCCGTAAGCTTTCTGAATATCTTGTTTTTATGGGCATAGTTAGTTTAGATCGAGTTCCTGGATTGTTTGAGATCATCAACTCCCCCGTATTCCAAACCTGGCTCTCTGAAACTTCTGAAATCCCCATAATCTTCTGCGGCGACTTCAATGCTCCATCACACCTTGACTGGGCCGAAGAAACCAAGAGTATTCATAACAATTGGGTTGTCGAATGGCCAGCTACGAAATACTTGGAATCCAATGGTTTCATCGATTCATTCCGTGAAGTCTACCCAAATGTCCTGGAAAATCCAGGCTTTTCCTGGTCAACTGTGCATGATCATAGTGATAAATCGAGCTATACTGGACCGGAGGAAAGACTGGATTTCATTTTCTATACAGGTCAACTGAGCGTGCTCCAATCTATCATGTATGCCGGCAGCGAGCCTATCGAAAAAATGCCGAATCACAAGAAAAATGATTGGCCAAGTGATCATTACGCATTTTTCACTGATTTTAGATTCCTTTGATAGGCAAAAAATGAAACAAGTTTACAAAAAATCTGTGTTTTCCAGTTTTTGAGCCGAGACCTTCGCCGAAACACTTAAAAATATTTATTTGCGCGTAAAATGTGTTGTTTGTTGTGAGGTTTTTCATACGGAAAATTTTGAAAAAAAAAATATAATCAAGTGTTTGCAATAGAGCGCGCTTTCTTCATCCTGTCACTTTGTTGAATCCTTTGTTTAAAAAAAAGGTAGTAAAACAGTTTGGCGAACACAATCAAGACAGCTTCTTTAAGCTCATTTGAGTTTTTGCTCTGAAAATGGACTTTTGTTGGTTTTTGATGTTAAATTCGAACTTTACGTGTAAAATTACCTTTTTTGGGATTTTCCAAATTTGACGTGACAATGTTTTTACCTGCCACGTCATCAACATTTCGAAACTATGTTTTGATAATTTTACACCTAAAATATACAGAATATGATAGTTTATTTTTCCCTTGTACTACTTCTGAACTCAGTGGCTTCCAAGAATCATGAAGTCCACAATGAAGAGGAGATTCAGAATTTACGAGTGATGACGTTCAATATTTGGAATTCTGCACAAAATGTTGAGAATGGTCAGCAAAAAGTGGCCAAACATATTCTGCTGGTCAACCCGGATATTGTGGCCTTACAGGTATTTCCATCTATTTCTCCTGGAAATCAATAAATCATACCTATCCCAGGAGGTCTACACCAATGTCTCTGAAAATATCGCCAAAATTCTGGGACTTGGCTGGAAATATCTGGAACATCCTCATCCAAGTTACCCAGATACGGCGATTTTCACTAAACATGAAATAGTTGCGAATACTTTGATTTTTACCCAATTTGGTTTAGGTTGTGAGATTTTGCTGAGCACTGGGAGGATTGTGAACTTCTGGAATGCTCATTTGGACTATTTGAATTATGGGCCATCGGAGGCTTTTAAAAATGTGATGAATGTGAGCCAAATTGTTGGTGGAGAATATATTAGTGAGTTTTTACGGCTTCGGGACATTTCGAAACCGGATGAACTTTTTCACCAAAGATTTTCGGGCACGCCAAAAAAGAGCTGCACCTGAGTTTTCTCCTATTTTAGGTACAAAATTGAGTGAAATTTTCAGACAAAGGATATTCGAGTATGACAAACGTCACGGTGATGTTTAGTTCGCGCCAAAATAGAGTTGTACTCTGGTTTTTGATAGTTTCAAGTCCAAAACTGACTGAAGCAGACTTTCTTGAGATTGTTTTCGTTTAATTTCAAACCGAAACATGTTAATATTGGACTTTAAACAGGTACAAACTTGATTACAACTTCATTTTTGTGCAAAATAACCATCACCATGACGTTTATCATATTCAAATACCCTTTGTCTGAAAATATCATCTGGGTTCATCAATTTTGGAACTAAAATGGGTGAAAAATCAAGTTGAGCTTTTTAAATGACCCAAAAATAAAATATAGAAATGGAGCTCGAAATGGAAGAGAAGAGGGTGGCCTAGAAACCGACAACGTGCAATCGCGCTCCATTGAAGTTTTTGAATTCAAATTTTTGCTTTTTTGACAGTTTTATTAATTTTTTTGGAGAAACCAACGTTTTTACTACATGAAAACATTTATTTATTTGTTTTCATAATATACTTCCATTAAAAAGCGTTCAAAAAACAAAAATTTGAATTTAAAAACATCAATGGAGCGCGATTGCACGTTGTCGGTTTCTAGGCCACCCCTTTCTCTTCCATTTCGAGCTCCATTTCTATATTTTATTTTTGTCCTTTTTTCTCATCTTTTTCTTATAAGAACGTTTTTTACAAGTTTTTATGATTTCACTATGAAAAAACATCACCATTATGTTTGGCGTACTAGAAAACTTTTGGTAACAAAGTTTGAAATTTTTTTCAAATTTCACACGATTTCGAAGTGCCCCTGTTCCTCTAGAGCGAGCTTCTGGAATGCTTGAAATCCTGAACCTCCCGGAAGTCGAAAAATGGCTCTCCAAATCATCTGAAATCCCTTTTCTTCTCTGTGGTGACTTCAATGTTCCTTCGCACTTTGACTGGATCGAAGAAACCAAAAATATACATAACAATTGGATTGTCGAATGGCCCACTACAAGATACTTGGAATCCTATGGCTTCATAGATTCATTCCGTGAAGCGCATCCCAATGTTCTGGAGAATCCCGGATTATCTTGGTCAACGGTGTCAGAATACGATGGGAGTTTCAAATCTGGTAGATCTTCAGAACCGTCAGATCGTGTAGACTTCATTTTTTATAGAGGTAGATGTCTGAAATATGACATTTTTGAAAGATGCTTCGTTGTAGGACCACTTACCACCTTCCAATCTAACATGTATGCCGGAAATGAACCTTTGAAAAAAACGCCGAATCATAAGAAAAATGATTATCCAAGTGATCATTATTCAATTATCACTGATTTCAAATTTCGTTGATAATTAAAAAATTTGGTTAACTGTACATATATAACTCTTATAGGTGTCAAAGTTGTAGGTGTCAAATATTACTTCCTATTTGATTTTATCTTTTGAACTATTTGCCCAAAAACCAATTCGATTAAAATAATTCATAATTTCTCGAATTAGGGGCGTTTCCATTCGTGCCCACGCTAATTCGATTAAACTATTTGTATATAAGGCGAGCCCCAAAGCGTTGTATTGTATTATTTTATTTCTTTGTTTTCTTTTGTTTATCCCATTCCCCACCTTTTCCATAATGGGGCTATTCAGAAAAATTTCTCCGCTTTTCTCAACGCTGAGAAAAGCGGAGAAAGGCGGAGAAAAACAACCCAGAAACCGCGAAAATATTGGCGGAGAAATGTATTTCACCTCCTAGATCGTTGCGAGACCAATCGCACTAAATCGACGCGCCTTTAAGTGAATTTATTTAGAAAATTTTTTTTTTCGGAAGTTTGAGATGCAGAAACAAAATAATCAGTATTCCAGATGTCTAGTGAGATTAATGAGACACAAAAAAAAGAAGAAGAAAGTTTATAGCTCTTGTAACCATTTTGAATCAAGAAAAAAAAACAAAAATAAATTCACTTAAAGGCGCGTCGATTTAGTGCGATTGGTCTCGCAACGATCTAGGAGGTGAAATACATTTCTCCGCCAATATTTTCGCGGTTCCTGGGTTGTTTTTCTCCGCCTTTCTCCGCTTTTCTCAGCGTTGAGAAAAGCGGAGAAATTTTTCTGAATAGCCCCATAAAGGTTTAATTACCCAAGTTTGAGGTTTCAACGTCCAATCCGACAGTAGGACCTCTTACACCAACCCACACCCACTTTGTATGCTGAATATAAGAGGTTGAATCGAATCCCATAATACTCTCAGAATGATTATCCAAGTGATCATTACGCGGCTTTCACTGATTTCAAGTAGATTTGCCCATGAAAACATGTGTTTTTTTTAATTATAGATCAAAATCAAAGTAGCTCATCCCATCAATCTTTTATTACACCGAACGGAATGCTTTGAGCTCTTGTAAGAGCACATTTATCTTTTTGTTATCAGAAAATGAACTGACCTTTCTAAACCAATAAACCTTATTTATTAATGTATTTACACTAGTTTAGATAGTATCTATGTAAAATGTTCTTTTCTTTTTTTTCTGAAAAAAAAACTTGTTTCGAACCCGAAATGTGTTATATTTATTTAAAGGATCAGCTTTTTTCTCTTTTTTTTTAAATTTATAAGTTCAATTTCAGTGTAAATGTTAGTATTTTTTCTAATACTATTTTTAAATCCGGCAATTTCACAATCACAATATCAGGAGGTCAAAAATGAAGAGGATATTTCAAGTCTACGGGTTATGACCTTCAATATTTGGAATTCAGGAGCAAATGTGGAGAATGGTCAGCAAAAAATTGCCAAACATATTTTATTGGTGAATCCGGATATTGTGGCGTTACAGGTATTTTCAGATATCCTTAGAGAAACTATAATTTTCCCTTTCAGGAAGTCTACGTCAATGTAAGTGCGAATATCACCAAAATGTTGGGACCTGGTTGGAAATATCTGGAACATATAAATTCGACGTATCCGGATACGGCGATTCTTACTAGACATGTTATCATTCCGGAGACTATGATAATGACGGAATGGGGGTTGGGATGTAAGATTATGTTGAGAAGTGGACCGCTGGTGAATGTTTGGAGTTCTCACTTGGATTATAGGAGCTATGGACCGTATGCGGCGTTTAATAAGTTGGTCACGGATATTAATCAGATTATGGCGGGAGAATTGACGGGTTAGTGAATGGGCAGGTTCAGCTATGTTGTAGAGGAGATTAAATACTAAATCGGCCAAAATTCATCACTAAAACGGGAGAAAAGCTTGTTTTTTAGAGAAAAAAAACCCTTTTTTTCCCTGAATTTTTGATAGAATTTTTTTGGTCATTCTCTTCAGAATGAGTTACAATCCATGAAAAAGTCATATTTTTTGGCTGAAAACGACAAAAAAAGTCGATTGATACCTTTAAAGCTAACTATTGCTCATTCACGTTGAAGTACTAGTGAAGGATACTGTTATCTTCGAAATGAACTACAATTCATGAAATTTGATATCTTGGAAACTATATTTTTGGCAAAAATTAACAATTGTTCATTCAAGTTGAAATAGTAGAACCTTTTTGGAGCCGGACATAGGGAAAAATTCAAAATGTTTGATTTTACTGGGAAAAATAGAGGTTTATCTTCAAAATGATCTACAATTCTTCAAATTTAATATCTGGGAAGCTATATTTTTGACTGAAAAGGGCAAAAAATCCAGTTTCTCCCTCAAATACTTAATAGAATTTTCGAAAATGTTGTAAAGAAGATCATTCTCTTCAAAATGAACCACAATTCATGAAGCTTAAAATTTCAGAAGTCATACTTTTTGCTGAAAACTACGAGATCTTTGAGATCGAGAGGCACGTCTTTCTTGAAAACAAGCTAAAATTCGTGACGAAGCCATATTTATTGGCTGAAAATGGCAAAAAATCTAATTTTTGCAAATTTAATTGTTTTTTTTTTAAATTCTTAGCATAATTTGAGTTTTATTGAAACACTAGAAGTCATAAAATTCGACAAATTTTCTTTGTATAGGGAAATTAGAGCTTTAAAATTAACTATTGCTCATCCAATTTGAGAAAGTAGAATATTTTGGAGCTCAACTAAGCAAATTTCGCTGGAAATGTTCGATTTTACTGAAAAAAACTAGTCAGATAGAGATATGCAGGAGTGAAAGTTATCCAATATCCAGCACACTATCTAATTTTTATTAATTTTAAACTATTTTTCGAAAAAACTTTGATGCTGAAATTCGGGCACTTAGAATAACTATTATTCAAAATAACATACATAATTTTGATCAGCGTCTGATAACCTATCGAATGATATATTTCCCACCAAAAACCGAAAAAGTCAAATTTTCTCAAAACTTTCCTTTGTACGATTTTTTTGGCAATCTCCCCACTATACTATTGGTGTTCTCATGTTTATGTTTGCAACATTTTATCTAAGTTTTATGCAACTTTTTCAAATTTTGTGCTGAGTAGCATGTTTTCGTTATCAAAGTTTTTATGTTTCGTGTAGTTTGAGCAGATTACAATAAAATCGGATTGGTTTTTTTTTTTTTGAACGTGTTCGGGTCAAAGTACGGAAAACAAAGATTATTGGGAGCAAGAATGGATTTCAGGTCGAATTCCGCAAATAATAGAAATCCTCAACCTACCACAATTCCAAACCTGGCTCTCCAAATCTTCTGAAATTCCCATCATTTTCTGCGGTGACTTCAACGCTCCGTCACACCTCGATTGGACATATGAGACGAAGAAGCATCACGGAGATTGGAGTGTCGAATGGCCCACAACTAAACATTTGGAATCCTACGGTTTCATTGATTCATTCCGCGAAATTTATCCAAACGTTCTCGAAAATCCCGGTTTATCTTGGTCGACTGTGAATAAATTTAATCCCGAGTGGAACTATACTATACCAGAGCCTCAGGATCGACTAGACTTCATTTTTTATAAAGGTAAACACTTTTTTACCTGCTTTCCAACCAAGTTTTGCATTTTTTTCCAAAAAAAAAAAGAAAAGAAAATTCATATGTCTGCATTTTCGCGTGGCGGTGTTTGCACAATTTTCGTTTATTGCAGGTCCATTGGTCGCATTCCAGTCCGCTTTGTATTCCGGGTATGAGAAATTGGATCGAATCCCATATCACTTCAAAAATGATTATCCAAGTGATCATTTTGCCGTTTTCACTGATTTTAGTTTTATTGAATGAATAAATAAATTTATTTTGAAAAATAGATAAACATTTTTATTTTCGCATCGAGACCTTGCTGGAGTTTTGCATGCGCCTTTACACAGTAGTCAGTGCAGATGTGTTTTCCACGTTTTTTGGGCTCAAAGAGCTCTGTGGAGCAAAAGAAAGAGAATGTAGATGAGGTGGGTGTTAAAAACTTGAAAAAAATATTAAAAATATTGGAATTTTCTTACAGGGACATATGTTCAGCGAATCCCCGCCAATCTCGCCGGATTTTCGCAAAAATTTCGCGAAAAACTTTGAATTTCCAAACGGCGGCGATGAAAAAGATGATAAAAAGGAGAAAGTGGCGGTGGCATATTTGCGAAAGACGTGCTGCTCATTTTGCTACAATTTGTATAAGCATAATTGTGAGAAGGCTGGAGAGAGATGTCTTTTGAGTCGAGAGGACGATGGACCATGGTCACATCATCCATTGGCGACGGGCGGCAAAATTACGTGAGTTTTTTGAAATTATTTGATATTGAAAACCGAAAGTAGTGCTTAATCCAAACTCCAATCGAATCAAAACGTGATCTATTGATAATCCCACTTTTACAAGCTCTTAAAGGAAATTACACAAAATTTCTGTAGTTTTAAGTTTCGACAGAAATGTTCTCAAATCTGCAGAACTTAATTTGGATATTTAAAAAACACTGAAACTAGCTTTCAGCCCTAAAAAACTTAAAAATATGACAATTTGGCCTATAATGTAGAAAAACCTTGCTAAAAGTCGAAATCTAGTCGAAGAACCCCAGAAATCTATCGTCAAAGGTCAAAATAAGACATTATGGCTCAATGAGCTCCAAAAATTAACCGATTTCTGTGTAAAAAGTCGGATTTGGATGACGAAATTTGCTGAAAATCGTTTTCAGACCGGAAAACTTTAAAAGTTCAACATACAGAGTAATTTTTGGCTCATAGTAAAAAAAAAATCAAAATCTACCCGAATAGTTCCTGGCAATTGAGTTTTTGACAAATTTCGTCAAAACAAATTCCAAAAATCAATTTATTTTGCTGTAAAAAGTGTGAAAAACTGAATTTTGAACCTATTCCGTCATTAGGATCGTGTTCCAAAAATCGATTAATCCCAAAAAATGTCATTTAGCGTTGAAAATTATCCAGTCGATCAAATGCGCTCTATTGATAATCTTGTTTTTACGAGCTCAAAATCAAACTTCGACACTAATCCAAAGGTGTATAGTGAAAAATTCTGATGAAATATCAACGAATTCTCCCAGTTTTCCCCCGAAAGAATCCAATTTTTTCCAGATGCCCATTGTTATGGTTCCACGTTTGTCAACTTTGCGGAGCCACGGGCTCAGTTGCACACACCGAAAAGCACTGTTCTTATTTGGACGCATAACTCATTTTCTAACTCAACAATAAACGTTTATTAAAAATATCATCTAACAAGTTTGCAATTATTCGAGATCAGAAAACAGAGTATCTATGAGGTCCAATGGTTTACAGCACGCTGATTTCAAATGATCGAAACTACAAGGTCCCTGGCAACATTCTTTGACGGTAGCTGGAATAAAAGGTACATTTAGATGGATTGGGGCGGGAGGGGTTTAAAGGAACATACCGACTCGCATACTATGGTCCGACACTTCTGCACATTCTGAAGAGTATAATGAGCATAAATTGTCGAGTTTGCTGAAAATCACTCTTTCACAAGTTTTCGATCTTTTTTGTGGTCTCGTTGCGATTTGGGAAACGGCGAGGAGAAGGATGAAGATTGTCAAGAGAGAGGTGTTCATTATCTGAAATTTTGGGAAATATTAAAAAGTGACTAAAAAAAAGGTTTTTAAATATTTTTTGAACGTCTTATCAGTCACAGGAAGTTGGTCAGGTGCCTAGAAAAGTTTGAAATATAAAAAAAAACAATAAATTCGTCATTTTTAGGTTTAGAACTGAAGTATGATGTTGAATGCAACAAAAACAAAAAAAAATGTGCAAATGCACATTTTTGGAGCACTAAAGTGGAGTGCTGATATAGTTCTAGTCGAACTGTGAGAAATGTCTGGCGTCAAATGGGCAGAAACTGATTAACTTATGTACTATGTCGGAAAATTTGGGGCGGGCCCGAACGAACAACGTACTCGATTATTCTTCTATGATAAACAAGAAAAATTGGCGAGTTCAGGGAGTTACTGATATGGAAAAAGTAAAAAAAAATAGAAAAAAAGTTATCAGAAAGTATCAAACATGGTGTTTTTTTGTGTCAGGCGTTTGGATGATACGAAACAAAAAAATATTTGTGGTTAAGAACAAGACATTAAAATAGGACAGCGTCTTATAAATAGAAAGGTTATTTTTATTCGGTAAAAACAATGAAAAGTGCGTATTAAAATTGCAAGAAGAAAAAAAACGGAATTTTGAATTCCCTCTTTTTTCTCTGCTATCAAGGCGCATCGATTTTTCGCATTGGGTCTTGTCGCGATGTTTGCACATGCCACCTTGTGTGACAGTAGTCCTAGTGAGAGAAATTTTCCGAATTTTTTATTTTCTTTTTTTTCGAACTGTTTTGGGGTGAATTTCGCATAATTTTTGTTTATTTTTTTGTTAAAATTGCGATTTGGTAATAGTTTTAGTGGTATAATATTGTTTTGGATCTCTTATTCGTCGGGATTTTGAGAAATTGATCAAGAAATTTCGAAATATTCGATTTTTCAGGTAATCACCATTACGATGCCGAAGGAAATTAAGGAGATCAAGGAATTCCTTGTCAAGGCCCGCAGGAAGGATGCCAAGTCTGTCAAGATAAAGAGAAACAGCAACAACACCAAATTCAAGGTCCGCTGCAGCAAGTACCTCTACACTTTGGTCGTTGGAGTGAGTTATTTTTTGGGCGAGTGGGTTTACGGAAAATTTATGCCAAAGAAATTTGAGAAGTATTAGTATGAATAAAGTTGCAAGTATGCTAAACTAAAAATCACGAGTTGATGTTCTAATTATTTTGAGACGAATATCCTGATAATTTCAAATTGAATCAACACATTAAAAGTGATTCACAGTTTTTAGCGGTCGTTTTACTTTTTATTGGAACGAAAGGAAAATAACCTCTGCGAAAATTTAAAGATATTTTACTGGTTTCAATTTTTGGGAGCTCACAAATAAACAAAAATATGTTGAAATTCGATGTTTCGTATATTTTTGTTTTTCTTCTAGTGAAATTAATTTGTTATTGAATACAAACCCAATTCAAAAATTAATTTTCAATTGGATTTGATCCATGTAGGCGTTAATATGGATTTAGTCAAAATCAGCGTTCAAGTCCATCGTGTATTCCTTCAAAAGAAATGACGGCGAAGTTTGTATTTTTTTCAACAGAATCGGAACTGAAATTAAATAAACGCGGCTCAGTGATGTTTTCATAACGTTTGTTTCCTTTTTCAACAAGAAACTTAATATAACCTAGAAATTAAATAAGAAAATTATGCAAATATTCACATATAATATAATAATTATTTTTATTTTTCAGGACAAGGATAAGGCCGAGAAGCTCAAGCAATCCCTCCCACCAGGCATCCAAGTCAAGGAACTCAAGTAAATTTGAACCTTTTCTTTGTTATGTTTTTCCAAAACCAACATAAATTTTGTTATAAATTAGAAATCTTTATGAGCAATTCAAATTGCGTGAAACCCGGATAAATGTCTATGATGATTCAAAAAAAAGTTAGTTAAAAGAATTATGATCGCACGTGCTATCCGATATATGATGCATCCATGGGCACTTCAAGTTTGGCTGGCCACATGGATTATGTCCAATCGCGCAGTACCTGGAATTTATTAGGTGAACTCTTCGTTTTCTTGATTTAGTTGCTTACCAATCATGATAAAAGAAAAGATACATAGTAGTGAAGAGTATTGTCACATATACTACCAACGATATGATTTCTAAACGTCGAATAACTGTTTGCCATTTCGTAGTTATATCTTCTTGTGGCATTAATTGCACCATATCATGGCTGAAACAGAATCCTAGATTGGAGAAAACTTAACAGAAATTACCGAATTTCATTTATAGACTTATCCATCCGCGCGACTCCGTTTGCAATATCCTCTAAAGCCTGCTCATAATATTGATAAATTAGCATATTATCATATTGTGACATGCTCAATCTTCGTCGAATCGATTCTCTTGGCGGTGTTGAATTACCCTGAATCTCGAATTTGCGAAAATATCATTTTTACTTCTGAATTAAGTAATAAAATTCCGTGCTCAAAGTGTTTCGGCCGAAAAGCGTGGGAATTTGAAAAGTCCGAGAAAAAAACCAAACCTGTTGATAAGCATGAATATGCTGCATATGAAACGGACTCGTCGAATTACCATTCATACCGCCATCCGCATCCTGACTCGGATGGGGCAGCAATGAGAGCAACGATGCGGCCACTCCGCGCGCCTTGTCGCGTATACCCGTTCGCACATGACCATTCGATAGAAGATGATCCTTTAAAAAAGCGGAAAGTGAAAACATGCAAAAGGAGCTGATATCTTGAGTCTAAAATTGGATAAATGGGGTTCCAGAACTCACAGAAGACGTCTGATTCATATTCATCGATTGTTGTCGATGATATCTCGAAATTTTTCTAGCAATTCTACTCGGTGATATGTCAAAAGATAACCAACGCAAATAAAAGGGTATCACGTGACTGGATTTGACGCCTCGTTCAACGAACACAAACATCGACGTCGTGACGGTACTCATCCCAATTATAGCCAATAATATGAAGTAGTAGAGACCTGAAAAAAAGATACCTATTACTTTATGTTCTGAAATTGAGAGGGAGTGTAAAACATGTTTTTCCCCGGTTTTTTTTAGTCCAAATTTTATGATCCCAAACCTACCTATCAGCGGAATCCCCGAAAACGATCCCCTTCCCCGTCGATTGGTTCCCATACTGAATTTTGGCATGTCTTCAACGATGGCCAACAGAATAACTGACATACTCATAAGTGTCATGATACCCAGTCGAAATTTAGCGTCACGAACTCGTCCACTTGTACTAGGTGTATGGAAGCCGATGACTGATACTAACGTGATCATTGTGCTCGGGATGACCAGGTTGAAAACTGGAAAATTTAAAGGGAGGGACAATGGGTAGCAAACGTTCCTTTACTCACCATAATAGAAACTTTGCCTTCTGACGATCAATGTGATAATAATCATCTCCCAGTAAAGTGGTGGGTCTAAATAGTCATACAAGAATCCGTCCGATTTCACTGCGCTGTTTTGTTTATCCAATTCCCATTCTTGATTATCGAAAAAATCGATAAGTGACAAATTTTGGGAGTATAATGAATACTTGATAGAGTCGTTGGAATGAGCCCATGAGCCAAAGAGCAACATGCATTCTTGGCTGAAAAATTATCGATTGATTTTTCTGCAGAACCCAGCTCTTAAAGGGACTTACATATCAAAGGGGAAGAATTTGACGTCTAGTTTGCAGAGGGATTCAGATGAGAAGGGGATGTAGTAGCGGATGTCGCCGGTGTAGTTCACACGGACATCGTTGTTGGATTGCAATTTGACGGCGTCGTTGAAGTTTAGGCTGGAAATAGGGAATGGTCTGCAAATTTTTCTAAAAAAAAAAACTCCGCCCCCTTCCGGCATCGAACCCCTAACCCAACGCACCGCAGCTCAAAGCGCTACCCCTATGCCAGCCCCTCACTATTTCCTCCTCGTTCGCATTGCCAAGATAAGCCCGTGAACTTTTTTGTCTCATTAAGAGGAACAACAACTTTTTTTTCGCATGTTAATGAATTTATTAATATTACACTAAATACACATAGAGAGAGAGAGATTCTTAATCGTCTTCTTTTTCTTTCTAAAAAGTTCCAAAACCTTTTAGATGTTCCTCTATGATTATTACAGCAAAACGAAGAAGAAATGTATACCTGGCTGGCTGGTATTCATTCTTTTCTTCGTTCATTTTCTTTTTTTTTTGCTTACCAAACCGTTGGATATTTATTAGATACATAGAGAACATGAACATACATGTTTTATTCTTATTAGTTATTTCATTATTCAAATTTTTGTATAGTTTGGGAATGGAATGGATAGGTGAAGAAGAGGAAGGCTTGTTTGCATATCGCAGTTTCGAATCTTTTTTTTTCTTTTTTTTTGGGCGATTACGTAAAAGTGAAACAGGGATTATTAATAATAACACATCCTTTAATTGATTTGTTTGTTTAAGGGAAAAATATTGAGATTTTTGAATGCTATTAATTTCGCGCGTTTTTTGAATTATAAATTCTGGCGCGAAGGTTTTTGAATTCGAATACTGGCTAATTTTAATTTTTGCAAAAAAAACTGTAAATTTTTCGTAAATTTCAAAATTTGAATTTTAGCGCCCATTTTTGTGAATAATGGCGCGAAAATTTTAAATATAAATTTTGAATAGAACCTTTAAATTTGATTTTTGATACGAATATTTTGAAATTTGAATTTTTGGCGCGAAAATTTAAGTTTTGAGTTTTCGCGCTTTTTTGTGAATATTGGCGCGAAAAATTCGAAATTCGAAATTTCGCGCCCTTTTTTGTGAACATTGGCGCGAAATTTTTGAATTTCGAAGTTTTGCGCGCATTTTTTGTGAGTTTCGGCGCGAAAATTTTTAAAATTTGAAATTTAGCGTTTTTTTTTTGTGATTTTTGACGCGAAACTTTTAAAATGAGAATTTTCGCGCCCTTTTTTTCGAATAATGGCGCGAAAATTTTAAATAGAAATTTTGAATAGAACCTTTAAATTTGATTTTTGGTACGAATATTTTGAAATTTGAATTTTTGGCGCGAAAATTTAAGTTTTGAGTTTTCGCGCTTTTTTGTGAATATTGGCGCGAAAATTTTGAATTTCGAAGTTTCGCGCGCATTTTTTGTGAATATTGGCGCGAAAATGTCGGAATTTGAATTTTCGCGCTCTTTTTTGTGATTTTTGACGCGAAACTTTTAAACTTTGAATTTTCGCGCCCTTTTTTGTGAATAATGGCGCGAAAATAAATTTTAAATATAAATTTTGAATAGAACCTTTAAATTTGATTTTTGGTACGAATATTTTGAAATTTGAATTTTTGGCGCGAAAATTTAAGTTTTGAGTTTTCGCGCTTTTTTGTGAATATTGGCGCGAAAAATTCAAAATTCGAAGTTTCGCGCGCATTTTTTGTTAATATTGGCGCGAAAATGTTGGAATTTGAATTTTCGCGCTCTTTTTAGTGAGTTTCGGCGCGAAAATTTTTAAAATTTGAAATTTAGCGTTTTTTTTTGTGATTTTTGACGCGAAAAATTAAAAATTCGAAGTTTCGCGCGCATTTTTTGTGAATATTGGCGCGAAAATGTTGGAATTTGAATTTTCGCGCTCTTTTTAGTGAGTTTCGGCGCGAAAATTTTTAAAATTTGAAATTTAGCGTTTTTTTTGTGATTTTTGACGCGAAACTTTTAAAATTTGAATTTTCGCGCCCTTTTTTTCGAATATCGGTGCGAAAATTTCAAATTTGAGTTTTCGCGCGCTTTCTTAAAAATTTCTAATCTTGGCGCCAATTTGATTTTTTATCCAAAAAATTCTCAGTTTCAGCATTTTTCTCCCAAAACCATTTTTCTGTTGAAAATGGGCGGAGCCTAATAAACTGACCTTGGCAAAACCAACAACGTTTCACTTTTTTATTAGCCATTTGTTAAAGAACCAAAAATTCTTACCTGTAGTAGAGCGAAAATTCGGGTATCCAAATATCTGAACTCGACAAGAATATCTCTGTCGACCCTTCATAACTATCCGGATCCCATCGTAGAAACTCGTCCTTCCAATACTGTAAAAATCCCATCTTTTTCTCTCAACTCTGCAAACACGCTCTAACGCACTCCCCCATATCTCTCTCTCTCATCTTTCCCCTCTTCTAATGTAGGCAAACATTGGCCGTCTGCATCATGGGCCCTCTGGTGTAGTGGTTATCACGTCTGCTTCACACGCAGAAGGTCGCCGGTTCGAACCCGGCGAGGACCTATCTTTTTTTTTATTTTTTTTTAGTTCTTGCAGAAATGATATTGCTATTATTCTTATCATTTATTGGGCTAGTGGAACCGCAGACAATGTCAAAGACAAGTAAGAAAGGTGGTTTAGAAGAGAAGGTACTATATATATTACAGTAATCGATTTTTGTGACCCCCAAGACTCTACAAGTTGCGGAATAGGAGGTCGGTGTGTCCGGTTAAGCCTTGGCAATCGTTGTGAGTGCCCGAACGGCTTTATGGGCCGAAAATGTAAAAGTAGGAGACCCCCATTACTACAGTACCCAGATACCCCTCCCATTTTCGTTGCAGGACCCTGTCAAGACGTCTACAAATCGTGCAAGCGATGGAAATCGGAGGACCGGTGCAGTTGGACCCGGCCTATTTCGCCGTTTTTCGCGGATAATTGTGCCAAATCGTGTGGACAGTGTCGATCGAACGGAAAAGGTTTGTGTAGTTCTCGCGGAGTAGACATAGACAAAAAGGAGAAAAGTGAAAGTGAAACCAGGAAACTATATTTTTGCAGTTGTTGTTGAGAAGACACATAGGTACTTTAAAATAATGACTGATACTTATTATAGTGTAAAGAGGAACCACAAGTATCAAAGTGGTTATTAAAGGGACAGGGGGGAACTACTTAAAGGGACAGGATATACTTTAATAGGACAGGGGTACTACTTAGAGGAGCTGGGATACTTTAAAGAGACAGGGGTAATATTTAAAGGGACAGGGGTACTTTAAAGAGACAGGGGTAATATTTAAAGGGACAGGGGTAATATTTAAAGGGACAGGAGGTACTACTCAAAGGGACAGGAGGTACTTTAACTGGACAAGGGTAATATTTAAATAGACAGGGGTAACATTCAAAGGGAGAGGGGTAATATTTAAAGGGACAGGGGTACTTTAAAGAGACAGGGGTAATATTTAAAGGGACAGGGGTAATATTTAAAGGGACAGGGGTAATATTTAAAGGGACAGGAGGTACTACTTAAAGGGACAGGAGGTACTTTAACTGGACAAGGGTAATATTTAAATAGACAAGGGTAACATTCAAAGGGAGAGGGGTAATATTTAAAGGGACAGGGGTACTACTTAAAAGGAAACGAAGTACTTTAAAGGGACAGGAGGTACTATTTAAAGACACAGGGAGGTATTTTGAAGGGACAGGGGTAATATTTAAAGGGACAGAGGTATTTTGAAGGGACACGGGGAACTTTAAAGGGACAGGGGTACTATTTAAAGGGACAGGGAAAATATTTAAAATGACAGGGGGTACTTTAAAGGGACAGGAGTACTACCTAAATTGACAGGGGTACTTTAAAGGGACCGAGGTAATATTTAAAGGTACAGGGGGTAATATTTAAAGGGACAAGGGTACTACTTGAAGGGGCAGGGGTACTTTAAAGGGACAGGGGTACTACTTAAAGAGACAGGAGGTACTTTAAAAGTACAGGGTGATACTTTAAAAGGACAGGGAGACACAAAAGAGGCATGATACTACTTAGAGGTACAGGGGTAATACTTAAAGGGACAGGAGATACTTTTAAAGGGACAGGATGATACTTGTTCCTCTCAAGACCCATATTTTTGCAGAACTCGCCCTTGCTCTCCCCCCAATCCTGGACAACATTGAATGGTTCGTCGGCCGCTGGGAGTCTCGAACCAGTGCTCCCTTCCGATTCCCCGAACCCATGTCAGGACCCTACAAAGAGACCCTAGATGTTCAAATTTCCGATGTTCCCGCTTTCGATCGACCGCCCGTCAATATATCGTGAGTTCTACCTTTTTTGACTTCCGAAAAACAATGAAAAGAAATTTGATCCTTTTTTTTTGCGCAAAAAGCAAAAAGTCCCCGTTTTTTTGGGTGGAGGAGCAACAAGGAAAAAAAAACAAAAATATGTGTATAATAAATATACGAACACACACAACATGGACAACTTAAGCCCGGGGGTTTTATGGGTGGTGGTGGGTGAAGGGGGGAAATAAATGAGTGAATGGGTGGATTATTGGGAAGGGGGAGGGTGTTTGGCACCTTCTACGCCACCTAGGAAGTCTACAGTTTTTCTACAGTACTCCTACAGTACCTCTACAGGCTATTTCTCATCGCTAAGCAGCGCCTAGATTTTTGGGTTGCTTTTTCTCATCTCTAAGCAGAGCCTAGATTTTTGGGTTGCGTTTTTTCATCGCTAAGCAGCGCCTAGATTTTTGGGTTGCTTTTTCTCATCTCTAAGCAGCGCCTAGATTTTTGGGTTGCTTTTTCTCATCTCTAAGCAGCGCCTAGATTTTTGGGTTGCGTTTTCTCATCTCTAAGCAGCGCCTAGATTTTTGGGTTGCTTTTTCTCATCTCTAAGCAGCGCCTAGGTTTTTGGGTTGCTTTTTCTCATCTCTAAGCAGCGCCTAGGTTTTTGGGTTGCTTTTTCTCATCTCTAAGCAGCGCCTAGATTTTTGGGTTGCGTTTTCTCATCTCTAAGCAGCGCCTAGATTTTTGGGTTGCTTTTTCTCATCTCTAAGCAGCGCCTAGGTTTTTGGGTTGCTTTTTCTCATCTCTAAGCAGCGCCTAGATTTTTTGGGTTGCGTTTTCTCATCTCTTCTTAATCAGCGCCTATATTTTTGGGTTCTTATATCTACAGTACTCATGAGCTACAGTACCCCGCTCCTCTCTTCCAAACGAGACCAATTTTTGATCTCAGCAGTAGGTGATGGCTCCCGTCGTTCTCCATGTTTTTTGCCTCTTTTTCTCCAAAAATCGTCTTGTCGGCGCCCGTCGGCCCAAATCCCAAGACACCGCTTATTCATTTCACCACCAACACCATCCAATGGTGTGTTGCTTTGTTTTTCGCGCAGAATTGAACGAGAAGACAGACAGGAGAGGGAGAGGGAAGAAAAAGATAGTGACGTCATCAACGAAATTCAGCAGAATTCGAATAGTGATATGATGATGTCATATTTTAAAGAGGAGAAATGAGGAAGAGGGGTACTGTAGGTAGCTGGGGAGTACTGTAGCTCCAGGATATTTTAGTAGATAGTAGGGAAGATTGAGAAAAGACAACCCAAAAATCTAGGCGCTGTTTGGAAATGAGAAAAAGCAGCCCAAAAATCTAGGCGCTGCTTAGAGATGAGAAAAAGCAGCCCAAAAATCTAGGCGCTGCTTAGAGATTGAGAAAACGCAGCCCAAAAATCTAGGCGCTGCTTAGAGATGAGAAAACGCAGCCCAAAAATCTAGGCGCTGCTTAGAGATGAGAAAAAGCAACCCAAAAATCTAGGCGCTGCTTAGAGATGAGAAAAAGCAACCCAAAAATATATGCGCTGCTATGAGTACTGTGAAGAGGTGCGGAATACTGTAGGATTACTGTAGACACTTGAAGTGGTGCTGTAGTTGTTTAGAGATTCTCGAAGGTTACTGTAGGTAAATTTAGAATCGTGTACCAATACTGTAGATTGAAATGGAGGGTACTGTAACTCAAAAACTGACTTTTACAATGTCTGGGTTACTGTAGGTTTAGAAGAAGGGTGCTAGTATGTTTTCTGGGTGCTACAGTACCCCCTTGATCTCCGTATTTTACAGAATTCGTGCCGAGACCCTAGATGGTCAAGATGTCCACATTGGCTACGGTTTCCTGACCTCTAAACCATTCCACGAGGACACCGGTTTCGTCGAAACGAACAAGCCACAACAAGGAGATGACTTGGTGTCAATCGAGCTGGTCACCAACACCGGTCTAATGCTCATCGAGGAGGGCACCATTAAAGGGACACAGATTCGCCTCGAGACCAAGTACAAGAAATCAATGCCACATGTTTGGCGCCAAGAATTTGTGACCTCCAAAAGGCTATTCATCCTCATCTCCCCAACAAGTCTCGAAGAACGCGTGATTACTGTAGATGCCCGGGGAACCAAGAGTAAATGGCTAAAAAGGTTGGTACAGTACCCCTACAGTATACCTCTACAGTAAGAACCTAATTTTAGGTACCAAAAAGTGCACGACTACATGTTGGACCTAATACCTAGCCCTGCCCAGAAAATCGCCTAAAACTCACCAATTCGAAACTTCCCGAGAGGCTGATTGTATTTTTCACCGCATCCTGAAACGGGTTTTATTTTTTTTTAATGAATATGTCCCTTTAAACTACCGTACTACTTACCAGCTTCACAATTTGATACAAAAACACGCTCATTGAGACGGATATCACGTTATTTGGATGAGTCACAGGTCTCGTACCTTTCCTGCAAAAATTTGAAGTTTTGTAGTTCTCTCGGAGAACCCCCAGCTTGGAGAACGAATATTTTTGTTGTTTTTTTGTGAAGTGTTCTCTTCAAAAAATGGAACCCCCATTACTTTCATTTCCAAAACTTCTTTGGCCAAAAAAAAAACTCCCAAGAAGAAGAACAATTGTATTATTTCTCCTCTCTTCTACTTCCACTCAATTTCTTTTTTTTTTTTTTTTTTTTTTTNTTTTTTTTTTTTTTTTTGAAAAAAGAAAACACCGAACTCGAATGAATTAGCCCGGAAATTGATGGATGGGGTGTTACAGTAGTGTGAATACTGTAATGTACATATATGGTCGGGAAAATGAGCATAACTTGGCTCAAAATGGTCTGTTTGGCTCCAGAGTTTGCACAATTGTGCTCGGAGGTATCAAGAAAGTGCTCTAGATTTGATAGGACAAAATCTAGAAAAATAAAAAATCTGGAATTTTTTTCTGAAAATTTTCGAAAATTGAAGCACATTGCTCACACCCTTGAGCTCAATGGTGCAAAATATGGGCTCAAACGGATCATTTTGAGCCGAGTTATGACGATTTAACCAAAAAAGCAACCCAAAAATCTAAGCGCTGCTTAGAGATGAGAAAAAGCAGCCCAAAAATCTAGGCGCTGCTTAAAAATGAGAAAACGCAACCCAAAAATCTAGGCGCTGCTTAGAGATGAGAAAAAGCAACCCAAAATTCTTGGCGCTGCTTAGTGATGAGAAAAAGCAACCCAAGAATCTAGGCGCTGCTTAGAAATGAGAAAAAGCAACCCAAAAATATGGGCGCTGCTCAGAGATGAGAAAAAGCAACCCAAAAATCTAGGCGCTGCTTAGAGATGAGAAAAAGCAACCCAAAAATCTAGGCGCTGCTTAGAGATGAGAAAAAGCAACCCAAATATCTAGGCGCTGCTTAGAGATGAGAAAAAACCAACCCAAAAATCTAGGCGCTGCTTATTGTTAGCGCCAAAAAACTACATACCTGTAGTACCGAAGTAGATCATCGTGTAACCGATATGTGACTGGTATATCATTCCTCTTGAGGGTCTTAAAGTTCTCCGGAAGCAGATAGTCTTTTTTACCAAAAGCGCGACGCTGTCGGGAGGATTCATCGACGTCATCATCTTCAGAATGATCTTGTGCTCGAAATTTTTGATAATTTCTCAACTTTTCGTCAATCTCCTCCTCCTCAATCGCCCATTGATCTTTTGAAAAAAGTGTGCCGCAAAATGTGTACAACAATATCAGCAGAATGCACCAGTGTCGACGTCTCTTCATGACATTGACAAACTGAAAACAAATATAACTATATGTATAATATAAAGGAAATATATGCGAAGAAAATCAAAAATCTGATGTACTACTTCGGGGTGCCCTTCCGGACAGGATATCATCTTCTTATTGGATTACATCAGGTGCGCGGAAATCGCAATATACATATAAGAAGAAGAAGAAGAAGAACATGTGCTCAACGAGTCACTAAAAGTCAGAGTAGCTTCTCTGCGTCTCTGAAAATCACATACTCTCTAGCTCTCTGTTTCTCTGTGTCTCTCATTTTGCAACACACTCTAACTGTCTGCTTCTGTTTCAAATTTTAGAAGTGGAGAATTTTGGCGCCAATTTTTTTTAATCGGGGTTTTTCGATTTACCAGAACTTGACCTAATTTTAGAAAAAAAAATCTCTGCGTCTCTCACCCCGTGACACTTTCTAGCTTTTTGCTTCTCTGTGTCTCTCATATTGATACACTCTCTAACTCTCTGACTCTCTAAGTCTCTCATTTTTAATGCTCTCTAGCTACATCCTTCTCTGTGTCTCTCAATTCTTAACGCTCTCTGGCTGTCTGATTCTCTCTGTCTCTCAATTCTTAACGCTCTTTAGTTGTCTCGTTGTCTGCGTTTCTCACCCCATAACACTCTCTAGCTTTTTGCTTCTCTGTGTCTCTCATATTGATACACTCTCTAACTCTCTGACTCTCTAAGTCTCTCATTTTTAATGCTCTCTAGCTACATCCTTCTCTGTGTCTCTCAATTCTTAACTCTCTCTGGCTGTCTGATTCTCTCTGTCTCTCAATTCTTAACGCTCTTTAGTTGTCTCGTTGTCTGCGTCTCTCACCCCATAACACTCTCTAGCTTTTTGCTTCTCTGTGTCTCTCATATCTAAACGTTCTTTAGCTGACTGCTTCTCTATCTCTCTCATTTCTCAACGCTCTCTAGCTGACTGCTTCTCACTACTCACTAGTCTCTATCTCTCTCTCTCTCTCTCTCTCTCTCTCTCTCTCTCTCTCTCTCTCTCTCTCT
>LR551550.1:0-11943 GCA_900536415.3 Caenorhabditis sp. 38 MB-2015
CTTCACACATACACATTCAATATCTGATCAGATATTTTATCACAAAAAACCGAATGGGAAAGAAGAAATAATATGAGTTTCAGCATTGATAGGTTTTTTTTTCGAAGAAGACAGTTTTGGAATAATAAAAACTTGTTCTCATCGACATTTATTTATATGAAATTTATGCAACATTTTTCTATTGTTTTGTTCAAAGTCTTTTGTCCAAAAAAATAAAAAACAGAAAATAATTTTTTAGAAGAACAACGTGTTACAGTATGTTCAATTTTCAAGAGACAAAAACAATGTAAATTTCAAAAATAAATGATGCAGAACTGTTTAAAATTGTACGATCAAAATCAGAGAATCATAAGTATTTCTAGTGATTTCAGAGAAAAAAAATTCAATGCTATTAATTTACAGATTAAAAAAAACAACCCCAGTTTCCATAAATTGTAAAAGTAAATTTAAGAATCATTATAATCATAGTGAAGGAATTAGTTGAACAATGAACAATATCTCATCCGGTAAGTGTTAATTTAAAAAAAAACAAAGTTTTATTTTTAAAAAAATCATTTGAAATTAATTTCCCGGAGCATCTTCTCCAAAAAAATAACATTTTTCCTGAAAAAATAGATAATCTTCAAAGTCTTGGTTATGTGAAAACTCACAGCGGCTGATCTCATCATTCTCGATTCCGGAGCACAATGGAAAGCTTTTTGAAACTCCGAACTTTGAGCTGTGATTGCATTGAAACGAACTTGATTGAAAGAGTGGTCTAAATCAGTTATCAACTTGTCAGGTCGCTGGAATAAGTTGAAATCACACTGAATTTATATTTTGAAAATTCTTACGACTGAGCATAATATTGCTGTTTGTCCATAAAAATACAACCGATTATTAGTGATTTTTCCATATTGTTCTGATAATTCGTAGAATTTATCACCCATCAGTTGCATAACTAGTTCTAAAGAGACCTGACTACCAAAGGAATCAGGCCCATCTTCCCCAAATGTCTTATTTGTATTGCAACGTTCCTCAAAAAAAAACCAATCAGTCATATTTCTGAAAATTTACCTTGTTGAAATATTCGCATGTTTTTTTCATTTGATTTTGCACACATGATGTCCCGTTTTTCGTGAAATATAGTTTCGATTTATCTTGGAATGGTATTATTGAATGTCCCATTTCGTGTGCCATGATAAAACCTGTTGTACCAAACTGAAAAATTGTTTGAAAATCATGCATATTAAAAAAAACGCACAAATAAAGCCTCTGATTTAATCAAACTGGCAAGAATGTAACGACTTTCGTAAAATTTAATGGTTCGACGAGAAGGACCATATCTATTCATGGCACCATATGGGGACAAACTATCAATACTCCAAAGTGGTTCTCTATCATTTGTATTTATTTTAAACGTTTCACGAACACAAATCTTCCGGATGACTTCCGTTTTTTCAAGCCACATGCTGGCTGATTTTTTACAAGCCGAGTAAAGATTTGTGAATATGTACATGCTTTTAAAAACTGAATCATTGTACCAAAAATATGTAGTGTTGAGTGAATGTTCATATTCTTTTTCAATTTTTCGATTAGTAATCCATGGTGTTTTCTGAAATATACAATTGAAATATATTAGACTGTTTGTAACATGAACTTACCTTAACCCAGTTATAGTTAGTTTCCTTCGTAATTTCGAAAAGAGTGTTCATTCGATTTATAACTTCTGGGTTTCTATACAGCCACAATTGATAATGTCGGGCGGGTAATACTAATCTACATTTTGATTGATAGTCTTTGATCTGGAACGGATGGTTAGGTTTGTGAAAAAAATTATGAGAACTCACAAATACGTCATTGATGTCTTTCAAAATTCCATCAAAATAATCCTGATTTTCTTCACAAGTAACTGTTTGATTGATTGTGATATTAAAATGGTTTTCCAAATTCTTCAGATATATTTCCTGTTGTCCATTTTGACATCTGAAAAACAACAGTTAACAAAGTATATTGCAAATGTCTTTACGCTTTGTGAAATCGTTTCTTCATTTCGACACTGATCAGTTCACCGGTATATGCTACATCTGTACATTGTATGATTTCAACCTGAAAAAATACGTATTATTTGATAGCTTCGAAGAAGGTTTGACCATATACTCTGAAACATCATCGAAAATTGTCGAATTCGTAAACTCAATTCTTTCCATATCCTCTGTCAGTGTTCTCAAATCTCCATCAGCATTGACACCACATACATGACTATAAAAGTCATCACAAGGATCGATTGAATTGTTAACCATTCTTTATGTGAGAAGTTTTAAAATCATATAACACAAAAATCAACATACACATTGAAAATCTGATCGAATACTCTATCACAACATACTGAAGTAAATAGAATAAAAATTATAATTGAACGCATCGTTTTTCTGACACTGACAGATATCAAATGAGAAAGTTTCATTCCATTAAAAAAATTATTTAAAAAGCGAAACCTTGTATAATAACGAAACCTTGTATAATTTGGTTGAAATTCTTTTGTTAAAAAACAAAAGCGAAAAGCATATTTATTTAGAAAATTCATTTTTCAGTGTTACAGTATTTTTGATTGTCTTATTATTCTCAGAAAATGTATGAATAATAAGGAAAACTTTATGATCGAAATGTTTCATTGCTCACTAGAATGACACAAGTAACACGTTTAATAAATTAAAAAAAACTGTTTTTGACAGATAATTGAAGAGCCAATAATAAAACTCAACTTTTTTTTCTCGAAATTTTTATGATTTTTGACATCTTGCGCAGGAAACTGATAACTTCGCGCACCTATTTCATAAACTACATATATCCACAACAATACGAAGCTTTTCAGATGAAAAAAATACTTATTTTTGGAGGTTTCATAATTTTTGACATCTCGCGCAGGTAAATGATATCTTCGCGCACCTATTTTATAAACTACATATATCCACAACAATACGAAGCTTTTCAGAATAAAAAAATACTTTTTTTTGGAGGTTTCATAATTTTTGACATCTTGCGCAGGTAAATGAAAACTTCGCGCACCTATTTCATAAACTACATATATCCACAACAATACGAAGCTTTTCAGAATAAAAAAATACTTTTTTTTGGAGGTTTCATAATTTTTGACATCTCGCGCAGGTAAATGATATCTTCGCGCACCTATTTTATAAACTACATATATCCACAACAATACGAAGCTTTTCGGAATAAAAAAATACTTTTTTTTGGAGGTTTCATAATTTTTGACATCTCGCGCAGGTAAATGATATCTTCGCGCACCTATTTTATAAACTACATATATCCACAACAATACGAAGCTTTTCGGAATAAAAAAATACTTTTTTTTGGAGGTTTCATAATTTTTGACATCTCGCGCAGGTAAATGATATCTTCGCGCACCTATTTTATAAACTACATATATCCACAACAATACGAAGCTTTTCAGAATAAAAAAATACTTTTTTTTCGAAGTTTTCATAATTTTTGACATCTTGCGCAGGTAAATGAAAACTTCGCGCACCTATTTCATAAACTACATATATCCACAACAATACGAAGCTTTTCAGAATAAAAAAATACTTTTTTTTCGAAGTTTTCATAATTTTTGACATCTCGCGCAGGTAAATGATATCTTCGCGCACCTATTTCATAAACTACATATATCCACAACAATACGAAGCTTTTCAAAATAAAAAAATACTTTTTTTTCGAAGTTTTGATATTTTTTGACATCTTGCGCAGGTAAATGAAAACTTCGCGCACCAATCTGAAAAATTGCGCAATCAAATCCAAATTATGACCTTTTTCAGCATTCTCAGAGAACTTTCTCAAAAGTTGGAGTACTCGAGAAAGAAAACAAAAAGAAATAAAAAGAACAAAATAAAAAATAAAAATAAATAATCAGTTCACGTACCATGTCATCAATAAATATGGTGATGTCATCAAAATAAGTCGATGTCATCATAAAGCCGATTTCATTGATTTTCTTCATTATTCGGTTTATTTTTCTTCCGAAACGCCTCTATTTTCTTCATTTTCAATCTACAACATTGCACTTTTCGATCAATGTGAGTTTATGGGAAGGTCCTTCATGGTTTCATCTTGCGAAAGTGATGTTGCGCGAGAGTTTTCTGAATAGCTGCGCGAGATTTTCAGTCAAATGCACAAAAACTTCAAAAATCACCGAATTTTTTGTTTTATGTCATTTTTAGTGTTTTGAAACGTTCTCAAATCTTTTTCTCGGTGTAGTTGGACTTTGAATCAGTCTTTTCCAAGTTCTTGAAATCAATATTTCGTTTTCCAGATGGGAAAAGTATTCAACAAAGTCTCGAAATCGAAGAGAATTCCAAAAATCATGCGTTCGATGAAGAGAATCAATAAACAGAAGAACAGCGAGAAGATTCGAGATGAACCGGTGTGGAAATCGAAGAAGGTGGTCAAAAGAGGGATGGTTGTCAAAATGAAGAGAGAGGTGAGTTTCGGGAAAGAAATAAAACCAACTTCTGAAATTCCAAAAATAACCCTGAAATTTCAAAAATAAACTCATTAATTTGAGGTTGCTCCGTGTGAAACTAATTGTATGACCGTGAATATGAATTATGTTGTTTCGGGTGTTTATAATGAAGATGAGAAGGACAATAAAATAGTTTCGGAGCAAAAAGTGGAAATGAATGAGTCGAGCGATGCATGCAAGAAGTTTGAAGAGGAGCTTGGAGTCAAAGAATGCAAAGAGTTGAACAATGGTGAAGATCAAAGTAGCAGTGAACAAAGTGACATTGGTGATTATGAAGAAGACGTTGATAGTGATTTCGATAGTGATGATGGAGAAGTTCCTGAATGGGATGGAGAATTGGCACGTGAGAATGGATATAAGAGATATGAATAAAACAACTAGTTCGGTTATTTCTATACAAATGGTAAGAAAACAATAATATTTCTTCAAATATAAATTGTTTTTTTTTTCAGGTACTTGTGCTCTCTACTTGCTATGTCATTCCAACAGTCAATTCTTTCTTGTGTCATATTTTTTTTCTATTTTGAATAGATGAAGTACTTGTATAATTGTGTGTTATATTGTCTTTATCAATAACAAAAAAAAGTTGAAAACAACCACAATAAATGCGGTCAGACCTTCAACTTGCACAGTTCCGTTCTGTGATTATTCACTATTCTTTCCGAGTTTTCCAGTTCTTTGAGATCAAGATCAAGAGCTACTGGATCAAGTTCCCAGCAACAAAAAATTTGAACAATACTGAACATCTGGAGCTGAATGTTAAGACTACATATATTTTTAAATAGATGTTTCTTACTGAAGTGAACCTATTATTCAGAGTTGTCAACAGTTCAACAAATAAATCAGAAATGACGAAAAAAGTCATCGCAAGGGCTGAGCTCCAGATGTTCATTATTGTTCAGATTTTTTGTTGCTGGGAACTTGATCCAGTAGCTCTTGATCTTGATCTCAAAGAACCGGAAAATTCGGAAGGAATAGTGAATAATCACAGAACGGAACTGTGCACATTGAAGGTCTAATCGCATTTTTGTGGTTGTCTTAAACCTTATTTTTGTTATTGATAAAGAAAATAGAACACACAATTATACAAGTACTTCATCTATTCAAAAAAGAAAAAAAATATGACACAAGAAAGAATTGACTGTTGGAATGACATAGCAAGTAGAGAGCACAAGTACCTGAAAAAAAACAATTTATATTTGAAGAAATATTATTGTTTTCTTACCATTTGTATAGAAATAACCGAACTAGTTGTTTTATTCATATCCTTTATATCCATTCTCACGTGCCAATTCTCCATCCCATTCAGGAACTTCTCCATCATCACTATCGAAATCACTATCAACGTCTTCTTCATAATCACCAATGTCACTTTGTTCGCTGCTACTTTGATCTTCACCATTGTTCAACTCTTTGCATTCTTTGACTCCAAGCTCCTCTTCAAACTTCTTGCATGCATCGCTCGACTCATTCATTTCCACTTTTTGCTCCGAAACTATTTTATTGTCCTTCTCATCTTCATTATAAACACCCGAAACAACATCATTCATATTCACGGTCATACAATTAGTTTCACACGAAGCAGCCTCAAATTAATGAGTTTATTTTTAAAATTTCAGCGTTATTTTTAGAATTCCAGAAGTTGGTTTTATTTCTTTCCCAAAACTCACCTCTCTCTTCATTTTGACAACCATCCCTCTTTTGACCACCTTCTTCGATTTGCGCACTGGTTCATCTCGAATCTTCTCGCTGTTCTTCTGTTTATTGATTCTCTTCATCGAACGCATGATTTTTGGAATTCTGCTCGATTTCAAAACTTTGTTGAATACTTTTCCCATCTGGAAAACGAAATATTGATTTCAAGAACATGGAAAAGACTGATTCAAGGTCCAACTACGCCAAGAAAAATATTTTAGAACGTTTCAAAACACTAAAAATGACATAAAACAAAAATTTCGATGATTTTTGAAGTTTTTGTGCATTTGACTGAAAATCTCGCGCAGCTGTTCAGAAAACTCTCGCGCAACATCACTTTCGCAAGATGAAACCATGAAGGACCTTCCCATAAACTCACATTGATCGAAAAGTGCAATGTTGTAGATTGAAAATGAAGAAAATAGAGGCGTTTCGGAAGAAAAATAAACCGAATAATGAAGAAAATCAATGAAATCGGCTTTATGATGACATCGACTTATTTTGATGACATCACCATATTTATTGATGACATGGGCTATATACGTGAACTGATTAATTATTTTGATTATTTATTTATTTATTTTTATTTCTTTTTGTTTTCTTTCTCGAGTACTCCAACATTTGAGAAAGTTCTCTGAGAATGCTGAAAAAGGTCATAATTTGGATTTGATTGCGCAATTTTTCACATTGGTGCGCGAAGTTTTCATTTACCTGCGCAAGATGTCAAAAATTATGAAAACTTCGAAAAAAAGGTATTTTTTTATTCTGAAAAGCTTCGTATTGTTGTGGATATATGTAGTTTATGAAATAGGTGCGCGAAGTTTTCATTTACCTGCGCGAGATGTCAAAAATTATGAAAACTTCGAAAAAAAAGTATTGTTTTATTCTGAAAAGCTTCGTATTGTTGTGGATATATGTAGTTTATGAAATAGGTGCGCGAAGATATCATTTACCTGCGCGAGATGTCAAAAATTATGAAAACTTCGAAAAAAAAGTATTGTTTTATTCTGAAAAGCTTCGTATTGTTGTGGATATATGTAGTTTATGAAATAGGTGCGCGAAGTTTTCATTTACCTGCGCGAGATGTCAAAAATTATGAAAACTTCGAAAAATAAGTATTTTTTTATTCTGAAAAGCTTCGTATTGTTGTGGATATATGTAGTTTATGAAATAGGTGCGCGAAGATATCATTCACCTGCGCGAGATGTCAAAAATTATGAAAACTTCAAAAAAAAAGTATTTTTTTATTCTGAAAAGCTTCGTATTGTTGTGGATATATGTAGTTTATAAAATAGGTGCGCGAAGTTTTCAGTTACCTGCGCGAGATGTCAAAAATTATGAAAACTTCGAAAAAAAAGTATTTTTTTATTTTGAAAAGCTTCGTATTGTTGTGGATATATGTAGTTTATGAAATAGGTGCGCGAAGTTTTCAGTTACCTGCGCGAGATGTCAAAAATTATGAAAACTTCAAAAAAAAAGTATTTTTTTATTCTGAAAAGCTTCGTATTGTTGTGGATATATGTAGTTTATAAAATAGGTGCGCGAAGTTTTCAGTTACCTGCGCGAGATGTCAAAAATTATGAAAACTTCAAAAAAAAAGTATTTTTTTATTCTGAAAAGCTTCGTATTGTTGTGGATATATGTAGTTTATAAAATAGGTGCGCGAAGTTTTCAGTTACCTGCGCGAGATGTCAAAAATTATGAAAACTTCGAAAAAAAAGTATTTTTTTATTTTGAAAAGCTTCGTATTGTTGTGGATATATGTAGTTTATGAAATAAGACAATTTGAAACTAAATAAAAAAGTTCTAAGGTGGAAGAATCATTGTTACTTTTGTGTTCTCATTGGAGAAGTTTATATACATGAAAATTTTCGAGCAATGGCAAAGAAAAACCAAAGTTAACTACTTTATTCCCACATTATCAATTCAAGTTTGTTAATCGAGTAATCAATATAACGGTGCATCTTCTCCAAAAAGATAACACTTTTCCTGCAAAATATAACTTGAAGTTCGAGAAATGATAATCAACTTACAGCGGCTGATCTCATCATTTTTGAGTCCGGAGCACATTGGAATGCTTCTTGAAACTCCGAACTTTGAGCTGCGATCATATTGAAACGAACTTGGTTAGGAGAATAGAATAAATTGGATGTTTTGTTGATGTATTTCTGGAAAATATTTGATTCAACAGAAGGTAATTAAATTCAAAATCGTTCACACATTAAGGATGTTCTTATTTTCGTTTGATATATCATAAAAACGAGGTCCCATGAGCATTTTGACTAGGTCTAATGATATTTGTGCACCTATCATATCAGCACCTTCTTCTTTTATGAGTGTTTTATTTTTCTCGCATTCTTCCTGAAAAAATTAAATAAAAAATAATTATAAGGAAATTAGGCTTTACACCAAAACAGGGGTTCTATTTTTTTCTGACTAATTTTTTTTCCATGAGACGAGAAGGGGGCATAGAAAAACATCAAGGAGGCTTATTTCTGTGAGAGAGCTTCTTTTTTGGCGAATTCCTAATTTTTGGAACCTTTATTTTGGTATAGCACTGAACATTACCTCGTTGAAGTATGCACATGATTTTTTAATTTGGTTTTGCACACAAGTTGTTCCATTTTTTGTGAAATATAATTCCTCTTCTCTGTATAAAATCATAGAATGTCCCATTTCATGTGCCATTGTCAAACCATTCAAACCGAACTGCAAATATAAATTTTTTGCCTAGATTTATAAAATAAAAAATCCTAAATCAGTATTTATCTACCAACACTACGAAACACTTACAAACAAAGCCTCCGATTTTATATGAGAAGCCAGGAAGAAAAAAGAAGAAGAAAATCGGAGTAGTAGATGTCCAGATTCTGCATCCAATTTGTTTCGAGCACCGTGTTTCGGCAATTCATGAGGACTCCAAACTGGCATTTGGGAAATGTCTTGGTTAATTTTGAACGTCTCTCGAACACACATTTTTTTGATTATTTCTGAATTTTTGAGCCATTGGCTAACTGATTTCTTACAAATTGAATAATCAGTTGTAAAATTTTTCATGTCATCAAAAAACCGTTCTGATGTGTGCAAATATGTGATATTGAGAAAATGTTCATAGTTTTTGTTCAGATTTCTGTTGTTGATCCATGGTGTTTTCTGAAATATTAATTTGAACGTTGTCTTTTTCGGATATTCGTTCGCAAAAACTTACGTCAATCAGTTCATAACTAGATTTCTTTGTTAGTTCGAAAAGATTTTTCATGCGATTCACAGCTTTTTGATTTCTGTACAACCACAATGTGAAATGTCTATATTGTAGGAGCGATCGACATTTTTTTTTATATTCTTCTACCTGTAACTAGTTCCAATTTATTGATCAGGTTATCAAAGACCTACGAATAAGCTATTTATTTTTCCAAAAACCGAATCAACATATTCTTGATTTTCTTGGCAAGAAAAATTTGTGGCATTTATTGTGATGTTGAAAAATTCACCAAAGTTTTCAAGAAATATTTGTTGCTGTCCATTTTGACATCTAGAAAAATAATTTGAAAATTATGTTTCAACAAATAACCCACGCTATGTTGAAATCCGCTCTCAATTTTTCACTGATAATTTCAGTGTTGTAGGGTTCATTTGTACATTGGATGACTTCAACCTGCAAGTATGCTCATCATCTAAAAAACTGTTTCAGAAAAATGAACCAAATATTCTGAAACATCATCAAAAACAGTCGAATTCAAGAACTCAATCTTCTCCATTTCATGAATAGGAGTCATCAAATCTTCTTTAGCATTAACACCACATACATGACGATAAAAATCATCACATGGATGAACTGATTTGTCAACCATCCTAAATTTAAAAAAATATATATATATATATATTAATAAAAGTTTTTCTTCGCACATACACATTCAATATTTGATCAGATATTTTATCACAAAAAACCGAATGGGAAAGAAGAAATAATATGAGTTTTAGCATTGATAGGTTTTTTTTTCGAAGAAGACAGTTTTCGAATAATAAAAATTCGTTCTCATCGACATTTATTTATATGAAATTTATGCAACATTTTTCTATTGTTTTGTTCAAAGTCTTTTGTCCAAAAAACTTTCAGATATACAATGAGAAAGTTTCATTCCATTAAAAAAATTATTTAAAAAACGAAACCTTGTATAATAACGAAACCTTGTATGAATTGGTTGCAATTCTTTTGTTAAAAAACAAAAGCGAAAAGCATATTTATTTAGAAAATTCATTTTTCAGTGTTACAGTCTTATTATTCTCAGAAAATGTATGAATAATAAGGAAAACTTTATGATCGAAATGATTCATTGCTCACTAGACTGACACAAGTAACACGTTTAATAAATTAAAAAAAACTGTTTTTGACAGATAATTGAAGAGCCAATAATAAAACTCAACTTTTTTTTCTCGAAATTTTTATGATTTTTGACATCTTGCGCAGGCAACTGAAAACTTCGCGCACCTATTTCATAAACTACATATATCCACAACAATACGAAGCTTTTCATAATAAAAAAATACTTTTTTTTTGAAGTTTTCATAATTTTTGACATCTTGCGCAGGTGAATGATAACTTCGCGCACCTATCTGAAAAATTGCGCAATCAAATCCAAATTATGACCTTTTTCAGCATTCTCAGAGCACTTTCTCAAAAGTTGGAGTACTCGAGAAAGAAAACAAAAATAAATAAAAAGAAATAAATAAATAATAAAAATAAATAATCAGTTCACGTATATAGCCCATGTCATCAATAAATATGGTGATGTCATCAAAATAAGTCGATGTCATCATAAAGCCCATTTCATTGATTTTCTTCATTATTCGGTTTATTTTTTTTCCGAAACGCCTCTATTTTCTTCATTTTCAATCTACAACATTGCACTTTTCGATCAATGTGAGTTTATGGGAAGGTCCTTTATGGTTTCATCTTGCGAAAGTGATGTTGCGCGAGAGTTTTCTGAACAGCTGCGCGAGATTTTCAGTCAAATGCACAAAAACTTCAAAAATCATCGAAATTTTTGTTATATGTCATTTTTAGTGCATTGAAACGTTCTAAAATCTATTTCTCGGCGTAGTTGGACCTTGAATCAGTCTTTTCCAAGTTCTTGAAATCAATATTTCGTTTTCCAGATGGGAAAAGTCTTCAAAAAAGTCTCGAAATCGAAGAGAATTCAAAAAATCATGCGTTCGATGAAGAGAATCAATAAACAGAAGAACAGCGGGAAGATTCGAGATGAACCGGTGTGGAAATCGAAGAAGGTGGTCAAAGGAGGAATGGTTGTCAAACTCGAGAGAAAGGTTAGCTTCGGGATAGAAAAAAAACCAACTTCTGAAATTCCAAAAATAACGCTGAAATTTTAAAAATAAACTCATTAATTTGAGGTTGCTTCGTGTGAAACTAATTGTATGACCGTGAATATGAATGATGTTGTTTCGGGTGTTTATGATAAAGATGAGAAAGACATGAAAGTAGTTTCGGAGAAAAAAGAGGAAATGAATGAGTCGAGCGATGCATGCAAGAAGTTTGAAGAGGAGCTTGGAGTCAAAGAATGCAAAGAGTTGAACAATGGTGAAGATCAAAGTAGCAGTGAACAAAGTGACATTGGTGATTATGAAGAAGACGTTGATAGTGATTTCGATAGTGATGATGGAGAAGTTCCTGAATGGGATGGAGAATTGGCACGTGAGAATGGATATAA
>LR551553.1:0-11520 GCA_900536415.3 Caenorhabditis sp. 38 MB-2015
ATGCCAAAGGACATCCAACTTGCTCGCCGCATTCGTGGAGAACGCGCATAAATCTTCGGATTTATGTTGACGTTTGACACAAAACCGAACCCAACGGCCCTCTTTAGGGCCACATATCCATTATTTATACATTTCTACATTGAATAAAATATATTTTTGTTTATTTTCTAAAATTTCAGATGTTTTAGTGCGAAGAGGTCTAACCGTTTTTGATCAATCGAAGAAAGGTTTCTGCGTGTTTTGCTCGCAATTAGATTACAGTTTCACGTCATATTTTTATACGTAAGGAACATTATCCTGAAAATGTTTAATTCTGGATATCTGAAGCATAGTTGTAGAATGAAAAACCCCACGACATTAATTCACAACCCATGAAAATATCCCCTTCTAGTGTCATTTTTCAAAACTCGTTATTCTCAATTTTTGGAACGACGCCAAAATTTTCTAGGTCATACTACCGTACTCTTTTCAATATTCGAGGTGTCCCCGCGCGGTGGTAGAAATTGCCGTTGATTAGATATGTGTCCCCGCGTAGTGGCGCGAATAAGCTCCGCCCACTCGACTATATAAGCCGATAATTTTTAGATTTCTTCATTGCATTTTTGCACAACCCAACTCAATCAAATCATGTCTGGACGTGGAAAGGGAGGAAAAGGACTCGGCAAAGGAGGAGCCAAGCGCCATCGTAAAGTGCTTCGTGATAACATCCAAGGTATCACCAAGCCAGCCATCCGACGATTGGCCCGACGAGGAGGAGTCAAGCGTATCTCTGGATTGATCTACGAAGAAACTCGTGGAGTCCTCAAGGTTTTCCTTGAGAACGTTATCCGTGATGCTGTCACCTACTGCGAGCACGCCAAGAGAAAGACCGTCACCGCCATGGATGTCGTCTATGCTCTCAAGAGACAAGGACGTACTCTCTACGGATTCGGAGGATAATTTCCTTCGTTTCACAATTCATATTTGATATGAAAACCGAACCCAACGGCCCTCTTTAGGGCCACATGTATTTTTTTATCATCTTATTAATCAATAAATATTATTTGTTTCTTGTTTCATTGATTTACAAGACTTTAGGTCAATGTGGTTGCGAAGTTGTTCATCATCTCAACCAGGAGAAAGCCAATTTCCATGAAACCACATTGAATAGATAATTATGTTTCTAAAGGCGGATGTTCTTGTTTTTCGTGGCAGGAATGATGCAGGTTTCTATCATTTTTTTAGCTAATAGCCATCGGGCTCTGTATTTTCATTTTTTTCTACTCGAAAGTAAGCTTTCCGGAATAATGAAACCATGAAATAAAAAGTTCCTTACAAGTTAGAGTTAGGGCCTCATATATATATTTTTTTATCGAGTAGTTTTACACGTAGAATTCAAATATGATATTGAAAATCAACTTATATTCCATTTTCAGAAAAAAACTATAGATTATCAATAGGGCTTCCGATCTGTGAAAGGCATATATTTTTTAAAATTCACCGCTACCACGTGGTTACTGTGGTTTTGAATTTCGATATAAAATTCCAGAACTAGAATTTCCAGAATTGCTGTTCATTTTTGGTGTTATTTGACCCGTAAATTCTTATTCTGGAATTAAATTTTATTTGAGACTTGAAAAAGTTTAAATTCTCAATAGAGCGCGTGGTACCAATTGAATGTTGTCTTATATTTATCGAGAAAATAATTGGATGGTAGATGATGTTCTCTTCAAGCTCATATTCATCTGCAATTCGACTTAAATTGAAACATTTTGAATTGAAGTTTGTATATTATTTCTTCATTTCGCTTCCAAGTGTCTTCAGAATATTCTCGACATGTAATTCGAATTTTTAGTTTTGTTTTCTGACAACAAACATTTTGCAGAACAGTGACCTCAATCAAATGATGCAAATTATTTCCTCGTAATTTTTCGAATGGTCAGCTATGTTTACAAACATAATAATTATCATATGGTAATCCGATATTTGACTTGGCACCAAAATATACATAAACAAATAAGCTGTCAAGTTTTGATTGATATTAACACCTGTTTTTCATCAATCTATAGGATGTGCTTATAATATGAAGAGTAAACATATCATTAAAGGTGGGGTTAAAGTAGTTGACAAGTTGCTCATAAGGAAAAGAGAACATTTTTTATAGTGAAACCATTAAATAATTTTATACTGGAATAGTTTTAATTTTTGTAGTTCGATCTGGAAAGTTGGCAACTAAAGCCAGGCGTCATTTGTGAATCCCACTGTCCGACCGTCTAAAAAATTAAAAACTGGCCGAGAAAACTTTGCTCAGCTTTAGGTTTTTCTTTTGAAATGTTCTCTCATGACTGTCTTATTTTTCTGCCTTTCTTCCCCGGGTCTATTGTGCCTAGCTCTTCGATCCATGAAAGAATGATCTGTACAAAACAAAACTGATAATTACCAGGCCAAGTAGCGTTTCAAAAAAAAAACTTTGACCCCTAAAAGAGTCGGTCGGATGAAATATAAACTTTTATGAAACATTTTTTTTCTCATCCAACATGGGTTCCATGAAACAAGTGGCAAAGATCACAGTTCAAAGCCAAAATCCATAATTACAACAACCTCGTAAAATATAACAAACAACCAAACAACGAAAACTGGGAAATATGCGAATAACCTTTGATAAAAACGGTTTCGTTGTTTATGTAATATTATCTAGCGGCTTTTCATATAAAAATAACAACATAATTTGTATTATTATTATTTATTGTTTTAGTATATTTCAATCCTTTTTAGAAAGCCGATTGAATTGTTTGATTATTTGCACAGTTGTTTTCGATTACTGTATAATAAGGGATGTGCCCTGTTATATCCCCAAACTCCGCCCATTTAATAGACACCTGACAGATAGACAATTGACTCAATTCAATATTTCATTGTTAGTCAATCATGTCCACATTTATTTCCGCATTTCAACCGGTCACTTATACTTTAGAAAATGGTATTTATTCGACGATTTTGGCTGGAGGAATACCGCCAACAACTTCGAAACCAAAACATGATATTGTCGGTGGGTTATTTGAGAGATGAAAATTAATCATGATTGTTTTTTTTTATTCCAAAAATATCTGAAAGTTCATGTTCGAGCTCTCAAATTCAATAACTTAAACTAATAATTTTTCAGTGAATATCGAACTGACCCTCAAAAATGGGACCTTCTTTGAAAAAAAAAACTCAAACTTTCAAAATTTCATTGGATCGATACAGTTCTATTTTTTAGAAGCCGTTTTTTTTTAAATTCCTGTGATTTTTAATACAAGAAAATAAAAAGAAAAAGAAAATGAAATTCGCAAGCCGATTGAGGACAGACATACATGAAGATAACAATGAATAATTTCCAGTCTTTTTTCTTTTAGACAGTTTCTTTCAGATTTTTTTCGGTTTCAGTTTCAACTGAAATTACAGATCAAAAAATCTCCAGGCTACAGTACACAATCGTTATTTTCTATTTTTCATGTTTTTTTTTTAAATTTTATAGAAACTATAGTTATTGATCTGATCATGAATTTCAAATTTTATTAGGCACATTTTGAATATCATGATTATGTCTCTTGAAATGTCTGTAGAAATCGTCAACATAATTCGGCTCCAAATTTCGAGCTCTTGGTGGTAATAAGGTGCTCCTGTTTTGATAGAACTATATATTTAAAAATAATAACTGAAAGGAACTTAATTATTATCCCAAAACATTCTTCTGGATTGGGGTAAACGAATTTGCCATATGTGTTTACGAAAGGTATTTTTTAACTATTATTTTTTTTTTTTGGAAAATCATTTGAAGTTTTCTGGAATGAGTAGCTGAAAATTGATGAAAAAATTCTCCAATTTTTGAGAATAGCAACGATTTAGTAACCGCAATCCAACATATCCTATTTCCAGATTGTTCACTTCCTCCTCCATCCAAGAAGAAGAAATTCATCGACCCATTTGATCCAGAAGCTACCGTACCCCTTCCATTCCAACTCGATGATCAATTCGGACCTTATAATTCATCAGTTTGGAAAAGAAATGAACGTGAAAGATCAAGAGTTCGATGTGTCAATGAGGGATATGATCATTTGAGAGTTCATCTACCATTAAATGAAGAGTTAGTTTGAAAAAAGGCTTTGTAATTTCTAAAGAACATTTTTCAGTGATAAACGAATTTCAAAAGTGGATACTCTTCGACTAGCCATCCGATATATAACCCATCTTGATCATCTTTTGAAGAACAATTTGCATCAATACAGTTGTACATGTTTTGCTGGTTTTCAAGAAGAATCCGAAGGAAATATTCAACTTAACTTCCAACGTATTCACAATCAACAAATGCAACAATAACCCATATCTAGTCCTATATTTTACTTATTATCTAGTCTTTTTCTTTTAATTTATAACTTATTTACATTCCATACAAAACATTCCAAAATGTACAAAATCAATAAATTATGACGTGATCTAATTCGAAGACATAAAAGCTTGAAATTCGATCGATTTGAACCATTTTATTACTTTATTAAAAATGGAAATCTCTGATCGAATTGAAGATTTTACAAAAATGATCGAAGAAGATGAAATGATATTGAAATCAACGGCGATTCATTATTTTCGAAAACTATTTGCGACAGAAAGAGAACGGTCAAATATTCCTGATCAATCGGTTTTCTATCCAAGAATTGTGAGTTTCAGAGTGATAGAGATGATGATGATTTGTAAATTAATGTGAAAAAAGTTCAATTTCTGTATTGAAGAAATTTCTCTTATGAATGGGAATTTTTGATCGACTTCCTTACCTAGTTTTTTTCAGGTTTTGCATTTTCTAATGTTAAAAACTAATTTTAGCGTACTTCGTGCATTGCCTGCTTTTGCATGATATAGTCTAAACTTTCATTATTGAAAAAATTACAAAATACGAAAAGAAAAGAAAAGAAAAAAACAATTCCAGACAGCCTGCGTTTAATATATCTGACATCAGGTTACTTTGGTTTCCATTTTGCACGAATAAATTCTAGAACACGGTTTTTTGAAATATGAAAATAAATTATATCAAAATACACTCATAATTTGTTTCTTGGTTGAAAATTTTGATATTAGCGATAGAGCGCGTTTTACCGATTGAGTTTGAGTTTATATCAATTGGTAACAAATCAATGAAATCTCTTAAATTACGGTTTTGTTCATCATCATTTACTATATATCATGCTGTTTTAAAACAAAATTGTATAAAAAAATTGGACTTTTTTTAATATCGAATTATTTATTGAAAAGAAGAAAATTTCAACATAAAAAAAATCCTTAGATTGTTGTACTTTGAAATTCTTCCAAAAAATTGATTGTTGAGAGTCGATCTCCCGCAAGAGAGACGACAATTTTTGTATCACACATTTTTATACAATTTTCATCCTAAAACTGTCAAACTTTGATTCTCAAAAACGAAAAATATTCAGATTCGTCAAATAATGGAATGTCTTTCAAATAATGATTTTGATAGAGATACTCATGCCGATGCTATCTGGGTTGTTACTAATATGTGTTGTCTCAACCAAAATATCAATCACATGTTTGTCGATGCAAAATGTATTGATATAATGGTGAAACATCTTTCAAATGGCGACAAGAAAATATCAAATCAATGCGTATGGGCTCTTGCTAATATATCAGCTGATTGTATCGATTGTAAAATGAAGTGCAGAAGTGTGAAAGTATTCAAGAAACTGGTTCAGAAACTATCGAAATCATACGATTTGAGCCCGGTTGATCGTCGAAATATCATTTGGTGCATTAATAATTTGACCTCTGGAGGACGTATTCAAGTGCCCAATTCAACTGCTAAATCACTTATTAGAGTGCTTGATGAGAATTTATTCAATCAAAAAGGATATCCGACAGAATCAGCCAGCAAAGTATTATGGTCATTGGCAAATGTTGCAGATGATATTAATAATTTGAGTAGAATTGATATGATATTAGATCAACCCGGATTGTTGAATAGTTGCATGAATTTGTTTGTCGTAAGGATAAGGGTATTGGGTTTAGAAGAAGCTGAAACAATCACTAGATTTTTGCCTCATTTTTAAACTTTTTTAACTTTGAAGTTAAAATGGTCCAAAATACATTCGAGCTTTTTTGTTTTTTTTTAAATGAAGGTTGTCTCTTGATTTTTGCCTCATTTTATGGGTTATGAACTCACAAGAATTCAAAGAGAACTTTAAGAAAACCAAGTATCATTAAAAACGGTCAAGAACTGTAGATAAGTCTAAAAATATGTGATAGAAGTGATATGAACTCCCGTGCTAGTTTTTCATGTCTGAACTCTCATCCAAATGTCGATCTCTCATTTTGTTGACGTTTTGCCAACTGCGCACTGTTGAACAGCTTCGAGCTGTTTTAAAAAATTTGTTCACAAACGGGATCAGTCTCCTGACCCATTTTGGTGAGCAGTTGTATCTGAGTCCTTCATATTATTTTGGAAGTTCAAATTTAGTCAATTTTTTCATAGGAATAACAAGAAATTTGAGTCTGAATATCTACGTATTTTTTAAAAATTAATTTGTAGAAAAATATAAGATAAATAGTTCAGCACTATCGAGTTCGAAAAATGAAAACAAACTTTTGTTTTAGGACCCATGCTACCCGAAATTACATACATCAGCTCTTCGTTTAATTGGAAACATTGCTGTTGGAAATAATGAACAAACTGATCGTTTGTTAGAATTTCCAATATTCCAAGAAGTCATACGAATAGCAATGTCCAAACCCGAACATCAAAGTGAAATCGCGTGGATTTGTTCGAATGTTTGTGCTGGTCTACCTCGACATATCGATTATCTTCTTCAAAATGAACATTTCTATTCATGGGTTCAAGATGGAATTCAATCAAAAGAAAGAAGATTTGAGAAAGAATGTCTGTGGATTGTCGCAAATTCATTGGTATCCGGAGATGAAGCACAAATGGAATGGTTTGTAGAACAGGTTTGTCTATTTTCTTACTTGAAAATAAAACGAAAACAATTTAGGGTGTTATCTTTCAAATCAAACGCCTTTTGCAAAATGAAGATGTTCGATTGAATGAGAAAGGATTGAGCGCGGCGATTCATATTCTTCGAGAATATCCATGGCAAAAAACACTATTTGAAGAATTGAAAATACCTGATTGTATCCATCCGGATATTTTAACTCCAGAATCTCCGCCAATATTCTCTGCGCAAAAAAGAGAACTCGAAATAATGATGGCAAATGAGAAATGGAACACGTTGAAGATGCCCAAAACTGAAGATGAATATGATATTCTTTATTTTGCACCGTTGTGAAATGAAGATTGTTTCCTTGAAATTATTGTATGCTTATTCTTCATAAAGTGAATAATTCTAGAGAAAAACTTTCGAGGTCGGAAAATAAAGATATTTGTCTGAAGGCTTAATGATGGGGTACTGTAATTTCAGTTTTTTATTGATGCAAATTATTGCTTTCGAGCTATTATAGACTCTTTTTAATTTCCTCTGTTGATGTCCAATCTTCAGCAGTTCCAAATGGTTTTTTACCTCTCAAATTTTCAAACTTTCAGGCCCATCAGCCAAAGTTCAAGAGTTTACCGTTTCTCAAAAAAGCCATTTAAAAAAAGATAAAACGGTGTTAGAAGAACTATTCAGTACTTTTACCAGAAAATGTTTCAAAAAAAAAACAAAGTTACAGTAGGTTGCAACTTGATAATTCGACCTGAAACTTGACCCAGGCGGATGAATGCACAGATAACTCTTTGAGATGGATTTATCTTGACTTCTCCGTCCGCAATATTTTTCACAACCATGTAGGTCGGTGCCTATTTAAAGAATTTCAGGATTGTGAATGATATTTCGAATATATTTTGAAGCTCGAACATCGAACAAGTGTTCTGTGAACTGGCAATGTGCTCATAGACATAGTTCATGACTTATCTCAGATAAATTTATTACGGGTGTTTAGTCTGTTTAGTCTCCAAGTCTCCATGCTCCAATATCCTGCATACAAGAAATAGTGCTCCAATGCTGATATTTATTTTTCTTTCTAATACCTCTCTCACTCTCACCGGGTCCCTTCTCTTTTTACAACGGGCTCGTTTGTTCGTCGCGCGTCTGTCTTTCTGCTGTGTCTCTACAGTACCTAACCAACGCTTGTTTTTCCTCTATTTTCATAAAAATAGGACACAATTTTGAAAAAAGAGTTTATAAATATTTGAATATTGAAACCTCATTGTCAGTAGACACGGCAGAAATAACATCTATGATTCTCAGATCGTTTGCAATCTTTTATATTATGAAAATAATAAATCACAATCGTTCACGCGAAGGAGGGGAAACAAGCGACCCTTATTCGATTTCCACTAGCGCCACATCTCCAAAAATAGTCAAAAATGTTTCCAATCCAATTATCGATTTGATGCGTATGTATCAAGAAAAGAGTTCGTTTGCTTATTTTCATGAACCAAGACACAACGAGCCACCAATCTTCTCGATCAAGTAAGTTTATTCATTTGGTTTCAGAGATTCAGTAGTTATTTACAGTAATACTAATTCACCATTGGGAGAGCCTCTCGGAAAAGAGAATAAAGTGACAAAAACAGCATACAAAATTCTTGATGCTCCTGAACTTCAAGACGATTTTTATCTGAATCTTGTCGATTGGTCATCTCAAAATCAATTAGCTGTCGGATTGGGGACTTGTATGTATTTATGGCATGCACAACGGAACGAGTCACTTTACTATGCGATTTTCGAGAGAGGTACGATACAGTTACAGCTATCCAGTGGAATGATAAAGGAGACTTATTAGTAGTTGGAACAGATCGAGGAGTTACGCAATTATGGGATGTGACAACACTCAAAAAGATTCGAGATTTACAAGGACATACATCAAGAATAGGGTGTTTAGCATGGAATGGAGATACGATATGTTCGGGTAGTCGAGATCGGACTATTCTTCATAGGGATATTCGATGTGATGATAGAGAAGTACCGAGGAAATTAACAAATCATCTCGGATGATTCCCCGCAACTATTGCGGACTCTGCCCGCAGTTTTGCGGGTCTTGCCCGCAGTTTTGCGGGCAACCAAGCCGCAACGACTGCGGGGCAGTTGCGGGTAAAACCGCAATGATTGCGGGACGGTTGCGGGTAAAGCCGCAGCGACTGCGGGGCAGTTGCGGGTAAAACCGCAATGATTGCGGGACGGTTGCGGGTAAAGCTCGAAAGGAAGAAATGTTCATTATTTAGAAAAAACAGAAATAACAAAAAATCGCAACAAAAATCGTAACAAGAAAAGCATTTAAAAAGTTAAAAGGCCCAAAACCACACAATAACATCGATTTCTATGGCAACTTCCTTTTGGCAGCTGTTGTTGTGTTCTTTCCGTCTCTCTGAACTTATGAAAATTGTTGAAAATCAACTTGCTCATTCCCTACCTTTCTACGAATGAAGACATTTTTGCTCGGATCGTATACAGCAGTTTTTATCTCATACCTTAAACCAATGATTTAGAACATGAATCGTGAGAGTCAACAACTCACATTACTTCAGTCAGTTTTTCAGGGAATTTTTTCTCATTGAATAGAGTGTACTGATCGCGAAGCTTAGTTAGTTCAGCTAATCGTTGCGGCCACGTCTCTCCTAGAGACAAAACAAATGGATTCGTGTCCAACTCCGACATTGTGAAAGCATATCCTTCCGTTACAACTGATTCATCTAATCCAAAATATTGAAGCATAACTTCTGAAATACGATCATTTAAATGAGATTCATACGTTCTTAAACTTACTGTAGTACGAACACCACCAATGCGCCCGCGTGGACTCTTGATTGGCGCGAATCCTTGACGTAAATTAAGATTTTATTTTATTTTTAGAGAAATTTTTAAGAGTTTTGTTCGTTTTTGTGTATAACTGAACATTTAGGTGTTCAGTTTGATTCATTGTTATTCTTGTTGGGTCTCCGGACCAATTATTGTTGTATTTTTCTTATTTGTTTCATAAATTATCTTGTGAAACGTGTGAATTTGGTCGATATCAAGTGGTTTTCATCCACTAGGAATCTTTTGTGCCGAAACTGCAAGTGAAAGAAGCAGAAGCCGGTAACTTGGGGGCCGAATCGAATCAATCGTCTAATTTTTGCAAGAAGCGGTTGATTTCTGTAGATTGAATCCTGGATAGGATTGAATCCGGAAATTGACTAAAAAACAAGGAAGATTGTTATTTTTGCAGAAGAAACGAGTGTCGCCGAAGATGTCGAACAATTCAAAAGTAGATGTAATCAATAATGGGGAGAAGATTCATCAGGAAGAACGTGAAGAAGAGGAAGATGTCGCCAAAGTTGAGGTAAAAACTGA
The DNA here is from genome assembly GCA_900536415.3 of Caenorhabditis sp. 38 MB-2015. Classification (NCBI taxonomy): domain Eukaryota; kingdom Metazoa; phylum Nematoda; class Chromadorea; order Rhabditida; family Rhabditidae; genus Caenorhabditis; species Caenorhabditis quiockensis. The sequence goes on from LR551553.1 coordinate 10,353, forward strand.
TGAAGAAATAATTCTTGAAGAATTGTTGAGTGAAATGAAAGAAGACTGGCGCAAAATAAGAAATGAAACTGAAATGAGTGAGCGACAAGCCAAAGTAGTATATGATACTTTCCAAAATGCGGTGAATCTTTGGAGCGCTAAAACGGCACAAAAGTTTGAGGAGTTCAGAAAAAGTGCAGCGCTAGAGGTGAAAGAGTATGAAAGACCGATTTTGGAATTTATTAGAAAAAGTGGGCTTACTGATGTCGTGAAAGTTGCAGAGTTGTTAGAAATGGGTGCAGTCGGAATCAGTTTTGAAGAGAATTCAGGCTATAAAATTGCTGAAATAGAAAAAGAGATGGAAGATGATAAGCAAAAGGTTAATTTGCAGATTTCCAAGCTCAACGAAGAACTTCAACAATTGAAAGAGTTGGCTGAGCAAAAAGATGAAGAAATCGAAGCATTGAAGAAGGAAATTGGCGAGAAGGTGAAAGGTGAGATTCACGAAAAACCGGCAACACCAACGCCAAGTATTCATTTGCAGAGATTCGTCCAGAAGAAGAAGAAGAAGACAAACGAACATGGTAGAGAAGAGAAAGAACAAGTCGCGAAAATGCGAAAGAAGACAAACCGAGTAAATAGTGAGTCGGGTGAAACTCTAGGTGATAAAGAAATCCCGACAAGCGAGCGCGCGAATGATATCGTGAAGAATTGGTTAAATAAGTTGAATATTGAGGATAAGTATGAAACTGTGGCGCGAGAGAAAGTTGAGTCGAATGACGAATTGAGCAGCAAAAGTAGTGACGGTCGAGATAAGAGAAAATCGCATAGAAAACCTGAGGAAAAATTTGCGTTCTACATGAAAATCAATTCTTTGCCGGATCCAGAACCTTTTAGTGGAAAATCAGCTGAAAATATTGACGAATTTTTGAAGCTTTTTGAAATGAAATTCAAGGAAGTTCTCCAGGATCCGAAAGAGTTGAGTATTTTAATGAATGCGAAGTTTTTGAAGGGTAGAGCGAAAAAGTTATTTGAAACTGTCAAAATTGAGAAAGACTGGGATTGGGATAAGGTGAAGGAAAAGTTCAAAAAATTGATGGATGCATCAAGAACTAGTCGAATGGCAAAAGCAGTTGATAAATGGATGACAATGGGAATCAGAAAAGATGAAACGATAAGTGATTATTTG